>JANSTU010007543.1:0-16632 GCA_027564075.1 Bolitophila hybrida
TGCCGGCCGGGTTTGAACCGGCGACCTCCCATAAACCAGACCAACGCGTTAACCCACTCGGCTATGGCTATGGTATACAGATAATAAAAACGTTGGCAATGTACAAATGTCGATCTAAATAATCTTCAGTGGTAGGAACCGTCGAGCAAGGGCCGACTGAAACTTGTTTTTTTCTGAAACCGTCAATTTTTTTGTCCAGTCGTCTCTCAATATTATCGATTTGGTTTTTTACTTCTAAAATTTAAAATGTTAAAAGTACTACATTTATTTAAATTTGGTACTACTCTAATTTATCGCAGTATATCATAGACGGATTTATTTAGTTTCCATTACAGATCTAAATTTAAACTGTTTTTTGTCACATTAAAAATAAATTTCTAAATTGCTATAATATATTTAAATGAACTACACCATCAGTCGCCGCCAGACAACAAACGGCTCCAGCACATCCCAGGTAAGTTTTATTTATAGTATTTTTTATTTATTATAATATATTATTATATATTATTATATTATTGATTCAAATCCCGTGAAACCTGAGAAATACAATTACAATTTTAGACCTTTTAGTTTTTGCCGATACATTTCCATTGTCTACTTTTTCACAGCAATAATGCAATTTTTGCATTAATTCACAACCATTAAACCATTTATAAAAATGTCCTTCTTCTTATTCAATTGTAGCTGATAATATTCCTGAACCGTAACTCTTTGCTCCGACCTCATCTAAACCTACAACTCAAATTACTACCGTGGCCATGGCCGCAAACCTTACTCAAAATCCCACGAGTCAAAACAAGGGCAACCACCCATCCATTATTACCGACTGCCCCAAACATCGACGGTTCTCACATTAAACGGCAGAATATCAAAATAAAAGTGCTATAATTTTGTCTGACTTTGTTTTATGTATTCTACATACGTCCGCAGGTTATTCACAAATCTCCATATTGCATATATTATTTTATTTAGGATACGAATAAATCGTTAAATAAATAATTCAATGTTGTGCTCCTAAAAATTCAATATTGTGTTCTTCTACTAATTAAGAAAAATACTCATTTTTTATTAAATATAGACAAATAATAATTAAATTAATTAATTAATAAACGGTGCACATTTTTTGGAGGACGTTAAATAAATACCAGAATATCTTAAAAACACTTGCTTATTATTTTGTAAGTATTATGTATAAATATGCACGTATTGTTTGATATACCTACTTAACTTTTATGAAGTACTTCAAAATGATTACCTAATCTAAATGATTACAGTAATGATAATAAATTGCAGAAAAAAGCATATTTATCAGGATAGATCATTAGTTAGACACGTGTAAACAATAATTGAATATATTTTACAATAAAATAAAGACTTAGTCATCGTACCTTAAATATTAAAGACTTAGCGCCGTGCTTCAATGAAATCACTTGCAATCAATCATAGAAGCCACGTGTATTTCCATATTAATTTATTTTATATATTATGTACACAAAACTTACCGAGCGCTTTGAGGAACTCCTCGAAATTTTCACTTTTCTCAAGCTTGTACTTAATGTTAAGAAAAGATTCCATTTTAAGGTAAATTATAAGCTGTTTTCGGGTCTCCGTTCAAAGTCTGACTGACCGTTTGATCGTTCAGTTTTTCTCCAAAACTATAACCAATCGCTTCTTCAAGATCTTCCACATTATATATTTATTATTGCTGAGTGCGTTATTATATATCTAAGCAATTCGATATGGAGAGTATATAAATTGCTATCGCGAATCATATGCAATATACATATAAAACTATGTATATATAAGCTTATTAAATGTGTATACATTGGCTCGCTATTGCTAGATTATTATCGAATACAAATAATGTGCTGCTTTTATTTGATTTGAACGCTGGACTTTGAATACTCAGCACCATATTTTATTATACAGGGTGATGAATCTGTGAATCATAATGTGATACAAACATATATATATATTTAAATACATAGAAAAAACCTGTTTCGAGACGGTTTTTTTGCATAAATAAATCACATTATATATTTTCTTAAATTGCATTCTTTAAAAAAGCATGCATGCATAAATATGGTCATAAGTTGATTATAAAAAACGCGAATACAATATCTTATAATTCTACGAACTCTGGAATTTCATTAGTATTATTTTATCTTTTAAACATATTACCATATCCTAAGTTTCATTGGAATACAATTTAAAGGTCAAAGATTCGATGAGTTTACTTAAGGTGAGAAGGATTCATAAGATCGATATGGCCGGCATATCTTCTTATGAGATATATAATAATTATATAAATTGTTGGTATATATATTCTAGTTCTAAATATTTTATTACATTCATTTCACTTTTCTGTGAATTTATTTTCCAATAATACAACTTTTCTTTCTTCACATACACAATAGTATATTATAGAACTAAAGATTTATTATATATATAACCGCACATTTCAATCAAACATAATGGCCAGTCTTATTTCTGATTGAAATTCACAGAATACGAGCCCGTGTTAGGATCCTGTTGCATTTGGAAATTATTTGTGGATAAACCGAATGGTTTTAGAATCATGTTGCCGAGATCCTTGAGTTTGCCCAGCATTTCGGTTTTTAATTTTTCATTGCGCTCCTCAACTTTGAACTGAAGACGTGTAATAGCTTCTCTACCTGCACCCGATCCTGGATCGAGTTCAACGATCTTCTTGAAGTCCTCTAAACTCTCGTCTAATTTGTCAGTCTCTTCGTACAATTTTGCACGTCTATAAAATAAGGTAATATTAATATACAGTTTTAGGAATAAATAATACGATCTAATACCTTATCAGAACTTTCAGGTAATTTGCATCTAACAGCAGGGCTTTCGAGCAATCCTCAATGGCAGATTTTTTAGAGTCTAGCTGTATATATGCAGCCGCTCGGTTACCGTACAACATGGAACGTTCCTTTGGGAAGGACAACGGACATAACTTCAAACCAGCTGTATATGAATCCACGGACTCAGCATAGTGGCTCAGCTTAAATTGTGTATTACCCTCTTGTTTCAGTGCTTCTGCATTGTTTTTGTTTTCCAGAAGTTGTTCTGCGGATAAAGTACTTTCGTAGTCTCTTTGCTGGTCTTCGTCAACACTAGATTCACAGTCGACAAACGTGTCAGAGTGTGTTGTGTCATTTTCTTCCAATTCGCCCAGTGATAAATTAGCCTGTTTTCCAATGATCTCATCAATTACCTCTGCATTCGACAAAGGACTAATTGGATTTGTTCGACGTTGTGAAGCGTCCTCAAATGTTTCATCATCACTGGATTCCACGTCTTGCAGCACTTTTTTATCAGACATGATTCACTGTACGTGTAATATATATAAAATGGATACTATAATTAATAATTGTGTACTATTATTATTGATAAATTCAATAATTGTAATATTTAATAATTATTTTTACAAGAAATATTGTCTTTTATTTGAGGTTATTTTATTCTTTATTGTGTTTTTTTTGAAACGTCAGTTTTTATTTACGTCATTGTTGGAATACGGTTTTGGAATAATGAAATCTATTGGAACTGAATTAATGAACAAGTCACAATTATAATGATTTATTATTGGAAATTTATTAAATAATAAAAAATGTTATGAAAATTAAAGTAAAACATAAGAATAGAATAAAAGTATCCATAAATACAAAATTGATACTCGACGAAACAAATTAAATTTCTAATTCCCTTTTTAGAGAAGATCAAACGTTATTCATTGGTTCAATATCAATCTCTATTTCTATCTCGTTAAAAATATTTTTCTTTCACAATGTTTTTAATGCAGTGATTAACTTACCTTAACTTTGATAAACAGGCTCTTTCCTCTTCTGTACGAATCACAATAATGGATACTCAAAAAATTAAATGATTTCAATTCTAATCGGATCCTGTAATCCCTTCTGAGATAAAGGCCAGTGTGCACATGCCGCACAATTATCTCATCCTATAATGTCAAGCGGGCTATTATTTGAATACACTTTACCTAAATGATAGTTCGGTAAGAATGTTTGTGAGTTCATTATTGTCTGGTGTTTAGAAAGAGCTTTTTATCAGGATTGGACAGTTGTTACCCATTATTCTATGGTTTATAATGATATATTCTTTAGGGATACATGAGGAGAACAGATTGATATGTCGAGGCAGGAATTTGAAGTGCAACCAAAGTGTATTGGAGATCCATTGTTTAAAACTACGAGATTGTTATTGTCTATAAATTTCATAATCTATTAACTCCACTACACACCACGAACCAAAAACCTCGAACCATTTACTTCATTTTACTCGTACACATCTTAAAATTGCATGATTGTTCTTCCTCTCGCAAAAAAAACACATAGACATAAAGCTAGCGCCGCGTTAGCTTTTTACGTATGTGTTGGTAAAAACCATATAAGAAATATCATCCTATCTGTCTACATTTTGGGTTGCGTTCTAAAATCTATAAAAAATACAAAATAATCAAACGTAAGAAAATATCAATAACATAAATGTTACAACGTACACACAAACAGTGGCTCACATTACATCAACTCACGTATCGCATAAATTAATGCTTGTCTTTAACCTCACTAATATATTCTGCCAATTTGAAATACACATTTAACACATACAAATGTAATATTTTTGAAGTGCTCCTCTAATAAGATCAAATGATTCAAAACATTTAATGTGCGACTAGCAACAAGATGACGAAAAGGCATTTTTTATATATTTGCTGATAATTTAAGTGTGTTATCTATTATTGTTTTTACTTTAAAAATAGGTTTTTGACAACATTGAAAAATCTTTTGACAGACGTCATTTAACGTTTACATGTGTATGTGCGTGTACAGATTGAACTCCTCAATTTTTTAGCTATGAGAATATCAAAAAGCCCTTAATGCATTTTTTTTTACATGCAATACAAATGCAATGTTTTTAGAAAAAATAATTTAAAAACTTTTTTTTTACAATTTATCGTAAAATCGATTTACCTAATTTTTGTCAAATTATCAGTAACTATTATAACTGGTCAATCAATAAGTCCGTTGGATAAGTAAGAAAAAAACAAAATTCGATTTTATTATTCAAAATTAACTTTTTTCCATTTTTTTCAAAAACACAAAATTTTTCACACATAATGCTATCTCACGAAACAATAGTCAGATTGCTGTCAAATTTATACACGTATCGTTTAAAGGTTAGTACTAAATAAAAATCATACGGAAAAAATCAAGTAATGCCATCTGTCATCCGACGGACTTATTGAATGACCTCCCAATGGGACTTTCATAATGTTTAAATGTGAGAAGTACAATAAATAAATAATAAATATATAGATTTACACCTCGAATCAGCGTAAGTACATACGGTCACACACACTTCTATATATTTATAGCTAAATTAAATTAAATAGAGCTTATAATGTGCGTACGTATGCGGTAATGAGAAACATTATCGCTTATATTTTGCGACATTTTAAGCGATAATATAATGCATTATATAAATGTTTTATTTTTTGCGTAAGAAATCGTCAAATTAATTGATTTTGTGAATGGTTCTTTAAAACTTATACATTGGACACGCGAGCGAATACACGATTGCACAACCATCAGCTTAAGCAGCTGTTAGAAAAGTTATTGCTTCGCGTGAACAAAGCGTGACCAACTTCAATAACTACGACATTTCTTATAGTTAATGTCACGCGAGATTTTGGAGAAGTGCGAACGTCAAAAAAAAACACTAAAATGGAAATCTACTAAAAACACCATTTATAGTTCAAAGGTTACTCATAACTTTTCCAAAATAAAAGATAAAATAAAAATCAGACTAAAAATAAACAATTTAGTAAATATCATTAACGTTGACGAGCAGTATGACGTTCCTGTACACCTTTTGGTCTGTGTTTGCCAATGCAGTGTTATGGTCCACAGTGAGTGTAATTTTCCTGGCCTCCATAGGAAAATCGTTTGGCGTACGTAAAATCTACCTGAGTCTATTGCTTAAGATATTTGAGTATGGACGACAAAACATTGAAAAAGTGAAAAGTTTGAATCATCGCAATGACGAGGACGCAGACGCATCTACAGATATTGGTGATCAAAGTACTAACACAGATGACACACCCGACAATACAGATCAACAGTCACCGGATGACAAAAGCAATACCCCATTGACCAATGGTTTATTGTCAAAGTTGAACTCACATTCCAGCAGTAATTTTCTAATCAAGAGAGATACTCTGATTTTAGTGCCAGGCGACAAGGACAGTAGTACTATTCGAACGGTAAATGATGAAGATCATCCACAACAATTGGTCGAATTCGATCTCTCGAATTGTCTGGACTACGTTAAGAATGGTGTCGAAGCTATTATTGAGGACGATGTGACATCCAGGTTTGAAACAGAGGAACTGAAGAACTGGAATTTGCTTACACGTACAAATCGATACTACGAATTCATATCCTGGCGCCTGAGTGTTATCTGGGTATTTGGATTCTTTGTACGCTACGTTATTCTAATGCCAATCCGTGTATTTGTTTGCTTTATCGGTGTTTGGTGGATGGTATTCTCATTTGCCGTTGTGGGAATGGTACCATTCAAAGGAGCTAGACGCCGTCTAAATGATTTTACATTCAAAATATCATTCCGAATTATCTCACGTTCCATATCCAGTTTCGTGCGGTTCCACAACAAGGAATATCGGCCACGAAACTGTGGTTTTTGTGTAGCCAATCATACGACACCGGTTGACATTGCTATATTATCTACAGACTGCTCGTATTCGCTGATCGGACAGAGTCACGGTGGTTTTCTGGGACTTTTGCAGAGAGCTCTGGCACGTGCTTCACCGCACATATGGTTTGAGCGTGCCGAATCAAAGGATCGTATGGCAGTGGCACAGCGACTTAAACAACACGTCTCCGATCCAACTAATCCACCGATTCTAATCTTTCCAGAGGGCACCTGTATCAATAACACATCTGTAATGCAATTCAAAAAAGGTAGCTTCGAGGTGGGTGGCGTAATCTATCCAGTGGCCATTAAATACGATCCACGGTTCGGTGATCCGTTCTGGAACAGTTCCAAATACTCGATGATGCAGTATCTATTTTTGATGATGACCTCCTGGGCAATTGTGTGCGACGTATGGTATCTGCCACCGATGTACCAGCAAGAAGACGAAACAGCTATTGTGTTCGCAAACCGTGTCAAGAGTGTAATTGCAAAGCAGGGTGGACTCGTTGACCTTGTTTGGGACGGTAATCTAAAACGAAATAAGCCAAAGAATGAGTGGAAAGAAATGCAGCAGGAGGTGTTCACGAAGCGATTGAAGGGCGAGTAGACGGCCCAGTTTCAAAAAAATATACGTGATAGTGCGCATATGTGCATGACCAATTCACATTCAGAGTTGAACTTTTTTTTATACACATTTCATTGGCTACCCCTGTAAATAATATACTTTTTTTAGTTAACTTTTTTGTAATATTTATAAATCTATATAATATTCATAGGTACTGTCTTTATGTTAACTTTAACTTAGCTGATAGTTTTGTTGTCTTTTTGTATACAAAGGAATATTTCAGAATAAAGAAACTAATACACTTGAGTATATATAATTATAAATGTATATCGACATTGTTGCTTTGTCATTAGTTACTTGTTTGCTGGTCTTCAGGTATACATGCGAGTTTAGGCTCAAAGGTCGTGGCTTATCGAAAGTGTGCAATATTACCAAACGAATTTTATTCTATGTAAATATAAACAAATCACTCTGTTTGAAGGTGATATTTTTTATATAAATTTTTTTATCGATAAGTACGGTTATATCAGTATGAAATCTTATCCGAATATGTAGTCTTTAAATTTTAATGGAATGGATTTAAACTAAAACATTTTTGTTGTTCAAGAAGAGCTTACGAAAATGATTAATTTATATTATTTTATTTGTTTATAATATTATGTACATTGTTATGTAATTTGGTAATTGCACACGGTGAGAAAGAGATGAATTATATAAAAGATTAAATATTATATATAATATAATTTGATATTTAAAACAGAATTTAAATTAACACATTTCTAATGATAAAATGAATACATTTTAAAGAATTATAATCAAAAAAAAAGTAATATCAATGGAAAAATGATTATGGTTTTGATATTGCGAAAGATAATTAACAGATTAAAGTGTGTTATTGGTGTCATACAATTTCTTCTGCTGCGTCATATTGATCATTGGTTTTGTTTTAACGTTCATTAAGAACGGATGTTTGTCTATAGGTTTATGCAAATCGTATCTCGACTCTGTTATAATTTCAGCAAAAAAATGCATTTTATAAGAACAATGACACCGACCTGCATTTTCTACATTTATTTAGGCGGAAATTCGTTTAGAATTTAGACATTTTTTATCAGATTTGCCAAAAAAAAAATTTCGGACATTATATTAGCAGTAATCTGTCAGAAAAGGTCAAGATCTCGAGAGCATTTTACATATTTTTATTAAGTATATCTATCCATTATTTATGCTGTGAGAAGCAATTTTTTTTAGTGCTACCTAAAAATATCAATACTTGTCTCTTCGGTACCTAATTTTCAAGGTGGCAAAATAAAGACTTCAACGAATGCGTAATCAAAAACCAGACAAAAAAACTATTTTAATGCTATTATCCATAAATTGGAATAGCGATTGTGTACTTAATCGGTTTCGTTTTTTTGCGTTTTATGATCCTGCCGCGCTGATCTGTATATCTGTTGCAGCTATTGCGCGTTGAAGCCTGCATGGTCTTAATTTTATGATTCATCTGTTATGTCATATTCCAATCTCTCTTAAATCGAATTCAAATTAGACAAAATTACCAAAAAATCCATCAAGATGATTTTACCAGTAATTACTCTATATAAATTGCACATTGTTTCCTTCTGACTGGAAACGCGCTCGTGTCATATAAAAACATTTCATGGGTTCCCTGTTCTTCAAAAATCAGTCATTGGTCCCATTCTCACTCGATATTTATTAACCGCTTGCCCTCCAGAACGATGGAAGCAGTATCACGAAAGTGTAAGTTAAACAAAAAAAAAATTATATTAACCATGCATTAAGATTAAGTTTTCCACCTAATATCAAAAGTATTCGCTGTTCTTCGAAGTCTCCTGATTAGATAGACATAGATAGACATCTACTACCTAAGCAGCTAGTTAAATCTCTCCTAATCCCACTGTTTTCTTATTGCGATCTAGTGCTCGCAAAAGTTCATAGAAATGTGTACGAAACTTTAGAACGTTTTTATCAAGCAATTACTTTATTTATCTGACTCTTATATTTATAAGAAGTTCGAACTGGGACAGTATCGTAGAACAAATTAATGTGTGATTCCCAGTCATCGTACAACTGCATATAATTGTAATTGTTTAACTTTTGTACTCTTATCTGATCCCTCTAGGCTTGGCAATTCATTTACAATTATAACACGACTCTTAGATTTCGCCCAAGATTTCTATACAGCAATTATTAAACCATTTCTCTCCTTTCTTCCCCTCTCTCTAGAGCCTTCTAAATCTGTCCCCACTTCAAATCCTTGATGCCAAATCTCGCAATACCTAAAGTGTACTTTCGCCCTATTCGGAGTGAGTCACATTTTAAAAAGTAGTTAATTTTCTGGAAAACAGAAAAAAATGTGGGCCACATGCTACTGATGTCATGCAAATGACATTTCAATCCGACCTATTTTGAAAAAAGCAGGCAACATAAGTAAATATTGGTCCATAGAGATAAAAAAAATTATATGTCTTATTTTTGTGAGGAGAAGGTGGCGATGTTTTATTTTATACTTACTTTTTTAAATTTTAACAATGATGATATTTTTTAATATTAGAAAATATATTATTATTTTTTCACAATTAACAATGCATTTCAATATTATTAACCGATAGTTATGTACGAAAAAAATATCGAAAGGGAACTCACATTCAGCATAGCGCTCAATTCGAACGCTGACATTATTATAGTGTCATTTTTTCAATGTTGTCGATGTGTCAAAATTCATACCAAAACAGAAAATAGAAAAACCAAAATACACTCCTAGGCGGCATTTTTATTAATTATTATTAAGTGTCCTTGTCCTATCTTCCCTGCACATATTACAAATCATGTATAATTAACGTTTCGATCGATCTGTCTACCCCCCCCCACTCTGACAAATAATGGACATCACAGCTTTGTTCAAGGCCAGCGTCAAAACAGTAAGACTGCGCAACAAGTCTCTGCCAGCGCCCGACAAGAATCGTATTCTCAAGAAAAGCTCACGCGATGAATTCACCATCAAGACAAAAGATATCTGTCATCAGATCACTCAGCTAAAGGCACTTCTGATCGAGAACCGTTCAGCGTACATGCGATTTGGTTGTCACCTTAAAAGCTCCGCACAGATGTCAGACGAGGATCGAGATACTATCGATCGTGAGTCCGAAAAGATAATCAGCATTTGTACGCAATTCATTGGTGATTTAAAAGCAGAAGCTCGTCTGCAGACCAACGTAACCAAACAGGCCGGCGAACATCGTGACGGTATTTTGGAACTGTTGTCCGTGTACCTGAAGGCTGTGTTTAATGTGTACAATGAACAGAAAGCCTATCGAATACAGCACGAGCTGGACACGTACAAGCTTCTTAAATTAGAGTCAAACAAGAAACTCATACCAGTCATTCCCGCAAAGGAACGGGTTAAAGCAGACTTTTGGCGATCAGCTGAGGATCTGGATGGCGCAGACTTTGGTTTAATGCAGACTAATTCAAACACACATATGTACGATGAAGATCGTTCGGATGTGATCAGTGACAAGAAAGCAATGATGACGGCAATTGATGAGGATATGGCCAGCAAATTTGCATTGGAACAGGATGAGCTGAGTGCTGAGGATATTCAGATGTTCGAGTCGGAGAATGTACAGTTGTACAATGAGCTAAAAGGCTTGTCCGATGAGGTTGAACAGATTGGCAAGAATGTCGTAGACATTGCCAAATTGCAGGAGATTTTCACAGAAAAGGTAAGCATATGCTACAATATTTAAACGTATGCTAATTGATTCATCATCTTTAGGTAACTCTGCAACACAGCGACATCGAACGCATTGCAAATACCGTTGTTGGTGCTACTGAAAATGTTAAAGACGCAAATGAGCAAATCAAACAAGCCATACAGCGAAACGCCGGACTTCGAGTTTACATTTTATTCTTTCTGCTGGTCATGTCGTTTAGTCTTCTCTTTCTCGACTGGTACAACGAATAAACTTTAATGCAGAAAAAATTTGAATGTAATTCAGACATGAAACATGAAAATGGTGATATACAGCAAATAAATGTGCAAGTGATTTGAGATAAATAATTTGTTTTCCTTAAAAATATGAAAAAAAATCATAATAAAAAAACTGGACCGTTTCATAGAACATTGATATATAATTTTCGTTTATTTTAAACATTTAATGCCAAAAACAGGATTTTTAGTACATAACATCGATTTATAATGTATAATAGAGAGAGATAACTAAGTCTCCTCCTTCCAGACACCATTTAATAGAACACATAGATAGATAACTGCTACAAAACTTTTTTAGAAATAAATATCACAAAACATCGGATTTATGAAGAATACATGCATTTGAGCATAATTAATTAATTATCTCGAACATTTTGAATTTTTGTGCAGGATCTTGGATTTTTTAGTTGACCGCAACCATTTGTGGGCAATTTGGAATGGCACAACCACGATCGCGAACCTCGAAATGATCGAAAAGTATAGGCTTGCGGCAAAAAGTACATTCCTGTGATAAAAAAAATATTACTGATATTTATGGATTTGCTTTTGTAGGTATGTATTTACTTACCTCCTTGCACTTGGTACCGGATAGCGGCATTTCCAATTTTTTCCAAATCTTTTTCATGTCACGAACCAAAATATCCATCATTGGACGAGTGTGATAGGGTGTCGGTGCCAGACGCAACTTTTCCTCACCGCGAGCGACTGTCGGATAGTTGATGGCCTGCACGTAGTGTCCATGCTCCTGGATCAGCAGATCCGAAACCTGGTTACCCTTCAACGGATCACCGATACGAATTGGAATAATATGACTGGGCGTATGCTCAACGGGAAAGCCATTATTTTTCAGAATCGTTCGAAGATACCGAACATTGTCCTGGTGTAGAGCACGCAAGGCACGACCTTCCTCCGATGCTAAAATCTCAATGGCCTTGTCAGCACCGGCTAATACAGTTGGTGGCAAAGATGTCGTAAAAATGAAACCAGCTCCGTACGACCGGATAACATCCACTAGGCGAGCGGACGCAGCAATGTATCCACCAATGTTCCCAAACGCCTTTCCAAGCGTGCCTGAGATAATGTCCATTTTGTGCAATTGTCCTTCACGTTCTCCAATACCGGCTCCATGGTGTCCGTACAGACCAACAGCATGTACTTCGTCCACAAATGTAAGGGCACCGTGCTCGTGTGCAATATCACACAGTTCTTCTAGTGGGCACACGGCACCAGTCATCGAATGTACAGTCTCGAAAGCGACAATCTTTGGCACAGACTTGTCAACTTGAGACAGCAGCTGCTTCAGATGTTCAGGGTCGTTATGCCGGAAAATGTGCTTTGGCACTTGACTGTTCCGGATACCTTGGATCATCGATGCATGATTACCGGCATCTGAAAAAATATGACAGCCTGGCAAAGATTTAGCCAAAGTGAAGAGAGTCGTATCGTTGGCAACGTAGCACGAGGTGAACACAAGGGCACCCTCTTTCTGATGAAGTTTGGCCAAAGTGTTCTCAAGTTTTTCATGGTACAACGTGTTGCCCGAAATGTTCCGGGTACCACCAGCTCCAGCTCCATTTTCTTCCAGGGCCTTTTTAACAGCTTCCTTTACCGCTGGATGGCAAGACATACCTAGGTAATCATTTGAACACCATACCGTAATAGGTCGTTCACCCCACGAGTATTCGAGTGCCTTTGGGAACTGACCTTCACCAGCCAAACGGCTAACCTTCTTGAAAACACGATATGAATAGTCTTTCTTCTTGCGCATGATCTGGTCATGGAAAAAGTCCTCATAAGGAAAGGCGCGGTTCGCTGGAATGTCCTGTAAATCTTCGCTAACCTCGGTTACCATATTCGAAGATGATGCCAGGAATGGACATTTCTTGTCAACCTGCTGTTTGGCAGGCTGAGCTTTCGAGCTGTGGTTACGATTGGGTACCTGTTCGGTGGCAGTGTCTAAGGCACCGGACGTAGCAGTGGTCGGCGGTAAGTTCTGCAACGATGAAATGCCACGCGAAACGACTGGACACTGATGGCCGTAGGCCTTAAGCAGTGTTGGAGCATAATTGCGCACATAGTTGGCACTCAGACGTGTCAGAAAGGGGCAAGGCATCTTCTTAATGCTGCTTACCACGCGTTGGGCACAGGGTGTAGACGAAGTTAAAAGCTGAAAATATTGAATAATGATTATTTATTTGCAAATATTTTCGACATATAATTATTGTAAATTAGTTGCTTTATGAATATATTTTCTCTAGAGACTAATTATTTAGTTTTTAATTTAATTTTTGTAGTTGTGGCTAGCTAGGTTGATTATACGGAAGATCTTAAACAACAAGGTTTACCAAAAACATGATGGATTTCCTACTTCGACAGTCTAATAGACTGATTATGTCAAATGATAGTATGCTAGAAAAACACTGGCATCCCTTAAATATGGAAAATCAAGCACGCACGTTACGATTTAACGCCAATTTAACCCCGGCCACAGTCCGGCTATAAATGCTTACACATCAAAAAACATTTCTAATGTGATGCAATGAGGCATTGCAATAATTTGATTATTTTATTTTGATTCCATCACAGGCTCTCAAGGACTCAATTAATTTTATTTTGTTGTTTATTCTAGGATTTTACTATTTTCAACTCGGTCTGCGCCTTGACGAACAAATATTCTCTACTTCCAGTAAAAACAACAACAAACTAAAAGTCAGAGACTTTTTGACACAAGCAATGGCATTTCAATAATAATCATTAATCTGCTCGCAATCTTTTCTAATTACAAAAATATCAGAAGAGCTTCAATGACGCATTTACACTACTTCTTGCAATTACGGACAAGCGTGACGACTGACATGAATTATACATATATAGCGACTTATTTTTTATAGGAGTAAACATCTAAGCCTAAAGGGCAATTTCTTCACTCAAAGTAATATTGTCAACTTTTGCAAACAATGTTGCGTCAACTGTAAAAGTTATAAACTGGCAAGTTTTCACAATATTACTGGCCAATTTAAAAAAATTGGTTTGTTCACTATTTCAAATCCCAATTTACATTTTTTAAATTAATTAATTTAATATGTAGCAAATCCACTCAGAGAAATATTTTTTATTAAATTACTAAATGTTGAAAAACCTTATGTTCTTTGTATCTTGAAATATATTTCATTGTATTTTATTGAATAGATTTGAGAACTTCGTAAATAAAAAAACAATCATATCTAATTGAATTAATATAATTCTCTAATTAAACGAATATTCAAGTTTAATTGTACAGTGCACTTTGCACCATATATGCATTATGCACAATGACCATGCTAATAAATACACTCAATTGAAAGTAAGTAACGCATATAATTATAATGAAAAAAGTTACACAATTCGACGGGAAACACATTATACAATTGCTTCAATAACCATCATCATATAAAAGCACACTTTCGAGTTCCAACGGAAAGAGTATCACAAATTATTCACCTGCAACATGATGCTACGATTAGACTTGACTAGCTAGTAATGCGTTTGGATTTGCAGAATATTAGCTAGTTATATAGCACAAATGAACACTGAGTGTATGCACACACACATATACATATATAATACAATTTAAAAAAAAAAGTTAGTCAAATGAAACGGTCAAGGTAGTGTTTTTGTTGGCTAAGATCTCACGGACAAATTTTACTGTGTATACGTCTTGCACGATTGACAAGTAATAAATTGACAAATTTTAAAATAATCGATTTGCACACATAGTTTTCGAAGTGAATCTGAAAATCTGCAAGTACAATCAAATTGAATGTAAATTTATTTCGGTGAATTTATTCGATTCTGATTTATGACGCCTTTTTATTGTATAATATTTCGAATTATTCCAGAACTTGCGCGTGCTTATTGTCGTTGTGGAGTGACACAACGAACAGCCTTTGAATAAATGCAATGAACGAATGTGATGGAATGGAATAGTATGGAATAGTATGAATTACAAATAATTTTTATACAACACCGCCAGCGCAAAAGATGCGCGTGCGTGGGGCATTATTAAAAAGGGGTCCTATATTATATATTTGAATCAACACTTGATAGCAAAGCTATATAATTTTTTTTGAGGTCAGTGTCTATATTATAATTAGAATTACGTATACGATAGAAAACACGCACATTATATTTGATCACTTATAAATTATTATTTATTAGGGTGGACTTCTAATTAACGTTTCACTAATATTATAATTAAAAACACAGTAAATAGAAAGTGGCAAACAGCATGATAGATATGCACGGAGACAGCAATTGATTATTTGTCTATCCGATTACAGACATTCTGGTTGTGCAGCACGAGGAGCTTCAGTGAAGGCAATGTCCTATCAATTTCAAAATCATGGCAGCGGGTGAAAATATAGAATTACCTTAGCGGAGCGTCGATGTTCAATGATACGAAAAACACGATCGCAATTATATACTATGAACTTAAATCGGAAAATATATTCTGCGGCAGTGATGTAATAATATATATGTAGGTATATAAACAAGATAATAATATCTATGTCTATGATATGTGATACGTGCGCGGAAGATTATTTACCGATTGGAGTACTGTGTAAATTACTAATTAGTCTCTTCAAATATTATACTTACTTGGTCCTCTACACGCATTCAGTTTTATCAATGATGGTTATCTAATAAATTCAGTGATTTTGCAATTATAGTACAAACTACCACCAGATAGTATATCATCAAAACATATGCAGCAAATAATATATATATTATTGTCATGTTCAAAAAAATCATAATTTTTAAACATAAAAAAGTTAAATATTTTTAAAAAAAACTGACAAATACTCTGTTAAAACTAATGGAATGGATATGCAAACAATAGTCGGGCGTATAAATAACCTTTCAGATTATAGGAAAGATGTAAAAATACCACAGATATACACAGATTGGTCATAGTGACAGATATGTGTTTTTGGTTTTAAAATCAAATCTGACACTGTTGTACGTTAAAAAACTAGCAGTGCAGTCTACTTTTAAAAATATTTTATTTTTTCTTAAATTTATCCGAATGATGAAATGATTCTTGAAACCTGGATAAACGCATTGAAAAGGATGTTTTTTACCGTCAATGCCTAATATGTTCCTCTAAAATTAGAATTTTGTAATCCAAATTATTAGATTAAATTTAAAACAAATATGCAAATATTAAAAAATCCTATTTGTGTTATACAGGGTGGGCCATCTATTGGTACGTTTTTGAATTTCGTCGTATGACAACACCAAACGAGTTACAGACCCG
>JANSTU010007554.1:0-16629 GCA_027564075.1 Bolitophila hybrida
ATATTCTATTGGAACGTTGATTTTGTATGTCGCACTGGTGATACTACTATAATTACCGTAATACAAATATTACAACAACGATAGTATGTGTTCATAGCAAGTAAAGGCTAACCTACTATATAACAGTAAATTGTTTTTTTTTTTGTATTGCATGCTGAGTGTTATTTATCGAAAAATAACTAAAATCACTCAGTTTTTACATTCTATTGGGAGCAACTGTATATAGATAGAACATTCGCAATCGGTTTTCTGTAGATCAACCATTGACAATCGATATTTTTTATAAATAAAAAATTTGCAACCAATTTTTATTAGAAAAAACATTTGCAATTAATTTGACTAGGCGCCAAAATATAAAAAATTATTTGTGTTTCATATTCCACAATACTTTTCTAAAAAAAATTAAACATAGATAGTATTTTGAGATATAAATAAAAAAATACCTATAACGAAATTATGTACAATTATGTTTTTCTTATTTTTCTTGATGTTTAACAATTGACCTTCTATTCAAATTAATTCAGCAATTCAAAATGTTTATTTATATTATTTCTATCTCACTGTATTCTCGATTCGCATGTTTGGGGTCATAATTGTGCTAGTGGCGCTATAGTCGCATGTTTACATAAATGTAAATCCGTGTTGAGAAGAAAATGATATCAGGGTTAAAATTAATTCCGTCTTTTGTATACCAGGGCCCACCCTTAAACATTTGAAATAAACATTTTCGTGCAATAACAACTGGTGTATTACCGAGAAAAATAAACGTGCACTGACGGCTTTGATAAAACAAAAATAAGCGGAGTACTGTGAAATGACATCTGATAGTAGTCCTAATAAACATTGTGCACCGAGTTCGATATTTCATTTGTGTCCTAATTCTGAACGATTGGCTTCTAACTCCAAGTATGTTATGTATTTGTTAATGTTGAAAGTTTAATATCATACAATATTATAAATCACACAGACGACACATGAAATTCGGCTTGCCAATGATTTTGAGAGAGCCACTGACTGATTGCTACTTTTGCAAGCAAAAAGAAATACTTCGGAAAAACCATGCGATAGGATTAACCGAAAAAAACAGCTGATGGGTTTAAGCTTCCAGTTCTGCATTCGAATATAATCCGAAATGTTTTGAAAAAAAAGAAGAATTTGCTAAATCAAAGGCGTTACCTTCACTCAAGTGTTCATAATTTCTTTATTTTTCCATAGATCTCCTTCATCCGCAGCTCGTTTTCTTTGTTAAAGTTAGGTTTCGGCAAAAAACATAAAAAACAGTGGAATATGGAACACAAAAATGGTGGCGCCTATCATTAGAAAAAAATCTATATCGATTTTCCATAAAAATTGTCAATTGTAAATACAAAAACAATCAACAACCTGAATTACTATACAAAAAAACATTTGCATTTGATTTTATATGTATAAACTTTACTATCGATTTTATAATACAAAATATTCAAAACATATATTATATTACAAAAACAGTCATAACAGATAAAAATCTAGATATATCTAGATATATATATTATATACAATAGAACAAAGCTGTCATTACAGATTATTCCATCATTTTATGTTGCATCATCTAACTAAACAAACCAATTTTAGACAGAAAATATTAAACAAAAAAAAAACATTAACTCAAAGAAATCATAAAAACTTGACCATTCCATTTGACTGTGTGCGTGTGCCATTCAGTTAAACATTTATTGAAAGTAGCCATCATATTGTGTTGCTTTTTTTTACGATGAAAGCTAATGTATAAAAACCTATTGATTATACCTTATACACCACATGAGATCTAATTCATAACATCGTATTCAAAAATAAATGCGCGTGCGCCTGGAAATCATGTCTTTCACATTCTTTGCCAAGTTCGATCTGCAAGTATATACAAATTGAATTATACATTCGCTTACTTTGCATTGCTATAAATAGCATAAATGTATAGGTATATTATACAGAATCCCTATGAATGTGTATAATGGAGCTTCTATAAAAGATGCAATGGCGCACGCTCCGTCGATCGTGCAACTATGGTGCTGGCCTTCAATTGTTTCAATATTCTTCTAATCGTTGACGATCTTCTTCTCTATTACAGATCTGCACGCGTTTAACACCACACGATGCGGCTACTTCGACTGCTCACCGCACTTATGCTCTTGTTTGGATTAATCTGCAGTTGTTATGTAAGTAAATAGTTTTATTAGTATATACATACGTTTGAAAATGTATTTATAAGTACATTATAAAGAGATTAATCTCTCTAGATACGGTGGATTCTCACACGTCGCGTTTGTATGTGCGTGAGAAACGTCAAGATTGACAGTACAATGACATTTAATTCAGCCGGCGCACCAAGAGTACATAACACTACGTTTGTTCAATTATAAAGATATTATAGATATGATTAAAGCCATTTTGGCAAGGGGACAGCAACAATATACAATATATGTTTACTTAAAATGTTAACACAATGACCAGCAAGAAATTGGACACCGAACGGATAACGGTATATAAATTACCTGTATAATATACATAAAGAATTTCGCCTTAAATTCACCGCGAAGCTGATCAACTTTCTTTTATTTGAAATACGAGCGTCTTACGTAGACGTCAATGTGCAGAGTGCACCTTTTCCTCCAAAATAAAATGCAAATTGTGAGGGGCGTTGTTTTTGTTTACGGTTTGGTGAATGTACGCCAACCGGTCTTGGTGAAGATGCGTTCTTTGCAATTTATATTTTATGGTGTTCTCAGGCTCATAAATCCATGTAAATACGTCTTCTATAGATCGTGTCTAATTGATACGCATATGATAATATCAAATAATTATATAATATAATAGCGAATATCATAGTTTAATATATTTTGTTGAAAAAAATGATAAAACCTAAATGGAGATGCTTTGATGTGCATAATAAACGGAAATCTCGATGATGCGAGAGGGTTCGTCGTTTTTCAAATCTTTCGTTTTTTAAACAAGTTTATCGCACACACACACGCGCGGATTGTTGTTCAAGCGATTGCCGCGCAAATTACCACGATCGGCTTAGCGCAGCATTGCCGAGTTGTGCACATTCACGGAAAGCAAAAGTATGTTTTTTCTATAATAAATCCTCTGAATAACGACTATTACATATATACATACATTGTATATAAACACACGCGTTAGAAAGGTGTGCACCAAAAGACCGGTCTGGATTACGATTACATGTTAAATATGTATAATTGTATGTAATAGATTTCTTATACTGGTAATACGAAAATGATTTTAGACCATTGACCGTTTTGTTACAGATTTTTTTGTGTATTGTTAAATACTCGCACATAATTCTGTATAGGATAGAGCTTATGTTTTTCGGCACCGGCACAAAGAAAGCGCACAGACAATACGAGTATGTACCACGCAGACTCGCCAGCACTATTTCCGAGCTAATGTTATTTGCTAAATATAATTGGTCGCTACGTTTTCATAATATGCGAATCACGATTTCAAACGACTAAAATGAATATTAGGAATTGTAGATCGGCGTTTACTGGAAAAAGATTGTAGATTATCCGAGCAGACCAAACATAGTGTACATTATTAATTGTTAGGAGTGTATTTTTAGGAGCGTTGATTGATGATGAATTTAATAAATATAAAGTAACATCTTTGCGTGGATGTTTATTTTTATATGTTTGATTGATGTTATAATCATATTTTAAAAGGAATCATCATTTTGAAAGGTGAACATTATTGCAAATGCATGTTTATCTTTATATTTATGGCATCGAAAAAGCTTATTGCAATAGTACTTTGAAATGAAGTAGTTATGCATGAATTTCATCATTTCATCATTTAAAGTGAGAATGAATTAAAGTAATTGTGTATGCTCATCTCTATGTTTGTGGAATATCAGGTACACGGAAAATGAAATTATTATATTGAAAAGATTATTATTTGTTATTAAATTTGAGAGAGCGTGCACATAATTATCTATGCGTGAATCAAGTGGATTTGAATAGAAATGCACAAGTGACAAAGAACTGAAAAGAGTGTCTTCCAGTATGCTTGTCTCGGAGTATTGCTTGTTGGTATAAACAAATCAGTCAAAACGAAAAGGTTGATTGTAAGAAATTGTGATTACATCGTCAACAAGATCATTTTAAATGTACACACATTACAATGTGCGAGTATGGAGAACTACCAGTTGGAGTGAAGATATCGTCTGATAAAATTACAAGACAAATCACAAGCAATGTATGAGCTCAATTAGCGGTTTAAATTAATGTAAAGACAGGTACGGTACTTGGTCAGTGTGGCTTTATTTCGAAGAGTTTTGAAAATTCTGTGGTTATCTGTTTTATATCTATTCTAGTTAGTTTTGGAGATATCCCGCTTTTAATACCATAGACTTGAACCAAGGAGTGTTATTATGTGCACGGTAAAAATGGGGATCATTGACAAATTATTTGTTCATTGACATTATTTTGCCATCTAGTACTATTATTTTTAAATCTACTTTCCAGCTTGTAAAATGTTACAAAGAAATTACCTTTAACGGGAACTATTTAAATTGTCCAAATTGTCAAACTTTCAGATTCTCTAATACCTTCTTACAGTCATTCCTTCAGCTATTGTCGTCCAAACCTTCTCATTTTATTTGAACTAGTTCTTCTCACTTGATCTTTTATTTTCTTATTTATTGATCAACTCGAACTCGATCTTTGAACAAAAACACAATAAGTCTTCTTAACCACCATACACCCCTACAATAAGCTAAAAAACATCCTACTTACACGCAGCCTTGGTTTGATGCAAACATTAAATACCTAATATTAAAAATGCTTGGAACTGATACAGATACTGATACTTCCTTCACCACTTATATGTATCATAATAGAGCACAGCAAGCAATACGCGGAGCCAATCAAATCTACTAATCCCACCCCCTTAAACATTACCTGCCGTCTTGCGTATTGTGGCGTAATCTCCAAAACATCGGTATATCTTCCTCCGCCGAATCATTTCCACTCCTTCTCCAATAAAACCTTCAACAATTATCTCGTTTCTTCCATTCCTAATGTCACCCACAATCCATCCACACCTCAATCCTTTTACCATAATGTTGATCACGATAAAAAAGCCTTTTCATTTAATGTAATATACATGTGTGGTCCTGATTGTATTCCAATTTCATTTGATAAAATGTTGCTTTCCTATGCTTTACCTATTATATCATTAACTTTTGACTTATGTGATCCTAAATCCTTGAAAAAAGCTCGAATTATCCCAATCCACAAAAAGGCCCGATCCTATGAGCTCAAAGTATTCCATAGCATAAGTATTCTTCCTGCACTTTCAAAAGTCTCAAAATCTCCGCAAAAAAAAACGATCCGGTTTCCGAACTGGTCAACTGCTCTGCCTAACGTGACTGACGATATACGACGTAATCCTATGTAATAGGATCAATGTGTTGACAATGCTGAAAATCACTCTGATTTTATCCATATCTCATCTGGCGTTTCTCAAGGATCATTACTAAGTCCCATTCTTTTATATATGTTCATTAATGACTTGCCAACTGTTTTAAATAGTTCAACAAAGTTTCTCCTTTTTCCGAGGATGTCCAAAAATATAAGTCCTCTCATCCACGTCTTTTGCGGCAACATTCAAAAAACACAAGAAATTAGATCCAAATCTGGCGATCCATACAATCAATCACACGCCTTTCCAAATGGTTTGATCACTTGGAAAATAAGTGAAACATGCTTTTTCAAAACAAGATTGCATGATAAATGGAATAAATCTGCAAAAAACTAATTAATTCATAATTATAACCATAAAATGCATGAATCGGATAATATTGGATGGAAAGCGATTAAAGTTAAAAATAAATACAATATTTTAGGTTTTCCGGCTATAGCTCCCATGCCATGAAGCAACATTTGGCAACCTTGTTAGTTGATCTGAAACAATAAACCCAAAGAATGAATTAATCAAGACTAAATTTGGGTGGATTTTTCGTTTTACGATTTTTAAAAACCTTCGGATTTTTTTTTTTTTAATTTTTTTACTGTTACGTTCGAAAAAACTATTTATAATCAATTTTTGACAAAAATCGCTCCGTGAAGGCCGCCCAAATTAAAATTTCTTTCTTTTGCCGTTGAAGCTGCAGCCTCGCGTGCCGAAAAATTGTGTTTTGAGAAAAACGCGTTGTAAGTTTGACGCTATAAAGAATAGTATTTAATGTTTGTTTTTACATTAGCTAACTATTCCAGAACCATATGAAGTCCTTTCTACTTTCTCAAAAAATGTGTCTGTGTATCCCTCGATTTTTATCGTTTGTACGCCGCAATGAAGGTGTTTGGGTGCCAGTTTCCATATACAAGCGTTAAACTCTCGTTATCATTTTGTGTATTTCCACCGGTGCATCTTTTTTAATAAACCATAACTTGAATAGAGCATCATAGAATAGTGGAAATCGACGAGTCTTAGTTTATGCGATGACCAACCGTACCCAACCGTCGGCAAAATTTTGAGCGTGTTGTTTATTAAGTAAACACAGTTGCGGAGTCTATTCTGGGATTTTTGGTAGACTGTCAAAACAGATCAATAATAATAAGTAATTCCCCACGTACTGTGTTAGATCACGGACCTTCGAAAACAAAGGATATTACATAAAGTGTTCCGGATAATGTATAGGGCAGGTATTGTAACTCAAATACTTTAGAACATATGTTGTTTTACATGTTTTCATAAATTAATCATAAAGAAAATAAATAGGTATTTCAGCTCAAGTGAAATGGACATTTATACTTCAATACGACAAGAGTCGTGCCCTATCCAAAGAATTTCAGGAGATCACAAGGCGAGAACATACACAAACTGGCAAAAATGGTCAAAACTTTTTTAGCGGGAGACCATGGTGGGGAAGAAAACAAAACCAAAAGTCATAAAGTCCTGTCAGCCCTTTTCGAACCGAGTTACTTCGCGAACAAGCACAGGAACTCGAGTTAGTGGTTTTTGATAGGGTAATTTATTCTTAGTTTTTAAATAGGCTTAAGATCATGATACTTTTTTGCGATCCACCAAGACCATAGTTTTATCGGACAATTGCCTAATATCGTGCTTCAGAAAATGCCTGAATAGTAATTCCGCGGATATACACGATGGCTTTTTGCTGGACAGGGTAATTTAATTTTTAAATTTAATGGAGATTCTGTATTGTTATGTAGCGCTCACCAGTAACATTAACAGTTATGCCGACAATTTTTGTTTGGGCAAATCAATTTTTTGGCTTATCAAACCGTAACCACTATTATAAAATATTACACGAATTTTAATTAATTCCGATGAATATCAAATATTCACACAAGTGGAAATTAACATTTAGCGCTGAAGTATAGGTAACCTCTGGTCGACTGATACATACCCTATGAAAGCTCTCTAATTGCTAAATCGACCTATAGTCTGGAGTAGTACAGAATATATCATCATATGAAAAGATTCGATTATTTTTTGATGAAGGTATTATAAACTGGAGATTTTTAAGCAAAGCTTCACTTTTAAAACAAACTTTTAAAAAATCATCATCATTATCTGTGATTTAAACGCAAAGCTCTAATCCAGATTTTTTTTATAGCTAAAGAGTACTGCCATCTACAAACATTTTTTGGTTCAGCAATCGATTCGTGTTAGTTCATATCATCACTACAAAATAGCTGCACTTACACTTAATATTTATTTAATCATCTGAGAAACTGGTATTTAAGTAATAGTCGCGATGTTTTAAATGAATGAAATATAATGTATGTGTAATTGCATAAGCGTGCGTCTTATGTTCTCGTGCGATATTCAAGAAAATGCGATGCAATCTACAGTTAGTATAATTATAAATAAATATGGAAACTATTTACCAATGTATTTCGAACAGATAGTGAATGTTAAATTACGAGTAAATGTGTATATTGATAAATGTGAAGAGAGATTGCTTTTGATTTTTTATTACTTATGACTAGGACAACAAAAATGTATAGCAAGATTAAAAATAATTACTTTGTCCGTTTTGAGTCCGTTTTATTTGAAACAGCAATAATAAATATTTATTTTTATTGAAGTTTTAACAGATTTTACACAATGCAAACTTTATATCTTCCGCCATTTGTCGAAATTATATATGGTTAAAAAAGTGTCACTTACTTCTATTAAAGTTAACCGTGTGACTTCTTTCTATTTTGTTTTTTCGTGAACGTAACGGTTGAGGACATGTGAATAGATTTGTATTATAAGTACTTTGAATATAACAAATAAAAATCTTAGACAAGTATTGAATTATTTGGGTTTTATAAAGAATGTATTAGTTGAAGAATGCCAAAATGCATAGAAACACAAATGTTTCTGACCCCAAATACAGAAAAAGCAGTAGGACAGAATTTACAATATTAAAATCCTTTGCATTTTTTTTTTGATTGTCATTAAATTAAACTTAACATTATTTAATACTCATTGAACAAAAACGCACAATATTATAAAAGTCTTAGATAAACAGCAGCAAAGCCTACCTCTTACCGAGAGCAATGTATACAATGTTTATTATTAAATCTCTGGTTATGTCGCCACGTACAATTTAATGTCCACATCAGGCAACACACCCGGATCTTCCGTGTATAGAAAATATCTACATGAACCCATCGACCATAAGTACCCATTATTATCAGGTGCTTAATTATATTCTCTTGCAAAATATAGTTTGATCGAAAGTGATCTCGATATAGCATATATTATGCAAAACAAGCGTAATGTCAACAATTTGTCGGAGCGTACTCGAGTGTGTATTATATTTAAATACATATCGTTATGCCATAGAGTTCGACGTCTAGCCTCAAGCAAAAATATCTATGCATTGCCACTTTATCGGTTCGTGCACGCAGAACCATCAATATACAAATGTATCAGACTTATTTGTACACTTAAAAAAACTACTAAATAAAATAAAAGAAGTGATCGCATATCATTTTCCGTATATGCTCACATATATTCCGTAGCGCATTTCCTATATACTCTTTTTCAGTGTCTAACTATATGTTATATATATGTGTGTGCATGAGTTGTACGGTCCAACGGCCTTGATTTCACTTTTTATAAATTGCCTTATATGAGTGAGTTTAAGTAGTATGCACGGTTTACCACAGAGTACCTTCTGGTATATACATATACTATATATACATATATATATATATATACGTAAATATTGCACACGAGACCTGCGACATAACAACATTTAAAAAAACCTGCTTTCTGCTCCACAATCCTCGATGGACTTGTTTATACACAAACACATTCGGAACAATTGCACTTTAAAACATAAATTTTGTATAAAAACTGACTTTTATCGGCATAATAAATTGCGTGCCAGCTGAAATGTCACTGTGAGTATTATATAAATTATAAATGGTTTATTTTTTGAGTTTTACATTATAAAGTGCAGTGCAGTTGCACCCGTCTGCAAACATAGAGATATGCATTTTTCGGCAGAGGTTTTTATGGTGACTTAAATAAGTCTCATAATACTGCTCTTTGCTATATGTCATTAAACTATTCTTTAAATTAAAAAATGTATTTCTTTTTGCTAAGATTTATCTCATGAGATCATGTAATCCCTCGATGCTCGAACATTCAGATGCGCGAACATACCTTAATACATTAAATCAGATTGTCACACACCACATAATTTACCCTATATATTTTACGCCTCACTTGTAAAAGGAGAGCCTGCCTTATTATTTTGCCTATTATCGCGCCGCAAGAACAATTACATGAAATACACCATTTGTGGTAAGTTTTAAAACCGGTTTGGTATGTTATTGTTGTTGTCGGGCGATAATTTGCAAAACGATAATGCATGCTTCCATAATTTACTGACATCTAATATTAATTATTAATTATGGCTTGTATAACATATTTTATCGTTTTGTCCATTTGATAGCTGCAACAGTAATAATTAATAATTACTCTGACTCAAAGTCCCGTTCTATTTTGGTGTTGTATATATTATAATATAATAGGGTGTCAAAAAAGTCCTGCGGTATTTTTATTCAATTTTCAATTATTCATAAAATTGGTTACAATCATCCGATTTAAGTCAAATATGCGCCCTTTTGTTCGATGACTAGTTCCCAACGAATGCCAACGGACTATACGGTGGATGCAAAAGAAGCTTCTGGCGAGTCACCAAAGATGTGTGTGGCCTGGCGTTGTCCTGATGGAAGACAATTCGGCCTCTGTTGATCAAAGATGGCCTCTACTACTATATACTGTACTATACTTCATGTATTATGTATGCTAATGATCTGAATCTGAAACTATTGGCAATATCGTTTTTATAAAGTATGGCTGAAATGGCTGCTTTGAGGCACACCAGAACCACAATTAAACAATGCGGAGCCAACAGATAGGTAGGGCTGAATGGGACTGGGGCGCGTCACATCCCGATAGTTAGAAACTTCATTACTAGGCCCAGATTTAAAAATTGGTGTAATGTATGACACCTTCCATCAGAAAACGTGCGAACAGTCAATTGTTTTTCTCTGTTGCGTGCTGCTAGACGTGCACTGCTACTTGCATAAACTCATTTCACAACACGTTGAGTTGCCGTATAGTCCATTTTCGTACATTTAATTATTATTGTTTTGGTTTTAAGGGCATTTATTTCCAAAACTGTATTGTACTATTATTCGCAGATTTCATTTAATCATTTATATTATGGAGTATTTAAAAACAAACAGAAGAAAAGGTAATTTATTATTAACTGGATTTATTTATCATTTTGATAAATTTAATAAAGAAAATTATATAAAATGTTGGAGATGACAGCCACAATCATTTTGGCAACGCTGTACAAGTAGATGCCTTGCGAGCATACAACAATTATTTGCCCACCATTTGGCCCACAAATAAAAAATAAGATACATATAAAAGGCTTCTATCTAAACTTAAACTTATGAGAAGTGGTTTGAACCAAACTTTTTACAGTTTTTTTTTTAGAATTTGGCTTTAAAAAACTATATGACAGTAACGCAGAGTTCGCATTAAAAATTAGATTGGTTATTGCTATTGCTTTTGTTCCATGTGATGAGGTAAAAGATGTTTTTAATTTACTTCTTAATGAAAAAATACTTCAGAGGAGACCAATGAGTTAATTAATTATTTTGAAAACACATATTTTGGAAGAAACACAGAACATAATTTTAAAATTGTTATATGGAATATGTTTGAACTCACATATAACAATCAACCCCGTACAAATAATAGGGTTGAAGGTTGGGATCGTGATCTCAAGGAACTAATTTCAATTAACCAACCCACTATTTTTAAGTTTATAGAAAAGATCCAATTAGAACAAAGTCTTAATGAACGGAAATTAGAACAAATCATTTCTGGGGATAATCCCCCACCATCAAAAAAATACACAGATCTTTCCTTGAGACTTCAAAAAGTCGTTAAATCATATAATGAATATTTAAACAAAATAGAACATTTAAGACCCATTGAGCACAATTTAGTGCTTTAAAAATCATACAAAAAAAAACTACAAAAATAATAATAAAAAGTTAAAAAATACAAAGAACACAAAACAAATCACAAAAATAATTACACAATTACTCAAAAAACAAAAACAAAAAAACAAAAAAGAACATACAAAAAAACATGAAGACACATACAAAACAAAAACAACCAAATATTTAAAAAAAAAACACACACACACAAATATACTAAAAAAACTAAAACACGAAATACACATAAAGAAACAAACGAATAAATTAAAAATAATTAATAAATACAAAATCAGAAAAAAATACAAAAAAACAAAAACATACACAATACACAAAACACACACAAAAACAACAACATCGCCGAAATGTGCGCTCCGAAGTGTAGGCGACGAAACAGCCGGATACCGTATTGGATAATACATAATTTTTATTGGATTCGGGTACCCGGTTCTTTGAATATGGCTTTCATTGGACCCGAAACAAGATTCTTTTTCAGTTTAATTCAGTTAGAGAATGCAACCTCAGAAGATCCTAATTAGGAATACGCGTTTTGAATTGGGGTTTTGAATCGTGCAGTGAAATGATAAATTCAGTTTTTGTGGATGATTTGGAGAACGAAAATGATGCTTTGTTGTTGAATTCAACTTATGGAACTTTACGATGGCAGCAACGAACAATTATCAATGATAGCTGTACAGTTTGACGCTTAAACGAAGCACAAGGACGCAAATTGTTGTTGCTCAGGCAACAATTAAAAAGTGCTTACCAATAAATTCAAATCACACCACATAATTTTATTTTGCATTCTAAAATAATTAAAAGCGCCCACCAAAAAAATCTTACCAATTAATTTAAATGTGAACTGTAAAAGTTAAACCTTTTGATTTCTATTTTCATATTCATATAATATTGCTTTTTCGGTCATTTATTTGGTGAGCATTATTTTTTTTGATGTGATTTAATTTTATTTTTGTTGGGCATTATTTGGGGATTATTTCAGTTTTTTAAATGAAAAAAGCCATATATGTCTAGAATACACTATACGGCTTCTTGCACGACCCCGTCCCCAGACCCGATGTTCGGTTCCTTATATAAATATTTGCATGAGATTTTCGATTGTCATTTTAAATTCAATTTCAATATTATTAAATACTTATTTAATATTTTTTTAAAAAAATAATTTCCGATTTAGTTTCTTTAAACGGGTCCGGACAAATATTAAAAGCACCAAATAATATTTTAATGATATCAACTAAATCAACTCTCTTTTCAAGAAAAACAACATTAAAGTAGTACTAACAATTATTGAAAAAAAGGATTCAAATTTCTCATGCAAATATTTATATTAAAAAACGTAAAAAGGTTCCGTACCAATATTAGAAGTATCCATTAATATTTTTAAAATATTTTATTTGATAAAATAAGCAATAAAATTAGGAGAACTAAATTAATTTTCAATTTAAAAAATCAACATTAAAAAGTACTAAAACATATTTAAATTGTGTATAAACATTTCTCATGTAAATATTCCTGTAAAAAACCGTAAACCGGACCCAAAAAAATATTAGAAACATCTATTAATATTTTTAAAATATTCTTATTCTTATTTATGAAAACTTTATTTATCTTAATTTATATTAAATGTTATATAGATATTCAATATATACTCGTTGCTTCTTTTTATCTAGTTGGGATTTAGTTAGTTGTTGATTTAATTATATTAGCAAGACTTTTCGATGGTAAAGTACACGGAGCAGTATATGTCTCGTTACTCTTTTAAATAGCCTCGTGATTGCTGGGTCCTGTTTTGTCACCATAGGGTCAATAATTTCAATACCATTTAATTCGCTAAATAATACAATGTGATTATTTTCAGCCAGCAATAGTTTGAAGCTTTCATTTAACGAAACACATAAATGGTTTGGTTCGTCCTAAATCGGGTTGCAATCAAAGTTTTGTGTAAACAAACCTTTTTACATATGATGAGCAGATCAACTCTTCCAACCTACCTAAAAATCATATATCATTATTTATAATTAATCATTATCTTCTCTCATTTAATAAAATCTATCAATTTACTTGTATACTATATCATCCATCGAACTACTCAATTTTTTATAACATAATAGGTTGGCTTTTTTAAATGTATAAACATTTGAACTTTATGAACTTATGTCCATACTCAATTAAGCATAAACAGACCCACCTCGCAAAAAACACAATCAAGCAAAAAAAAACAACACAAAATAGCAAGTACTGTATACAGTTTATTTGATAGAAATCTCAGTAAATGCGAAACAGATATGACAACTCATCACGAATTCGATATGTATCTTAATTAATTTATTTGCAATTGACAGAAGTAATAAAATATGTAAAAAAGCTGTCTAAACAACAATCAACACAATTATTATACTGTAAAATAAGTTGTGATTAAATGGAAGTAATATGATAGACCGGACATTATGCATTGCTGTTCTCATGATTCAGAGTGAAATAAAGCACCGGTAATGATCTACGAGTACAACAATAGCACACCGTATAAAATTGTTGGGCGAAGAAGTTATACACATATATTGCTGCTTCCCACGACTAGTGCACACGCAATATAAGTACCTCATCTGAATTCGTTTTATAATACATACTCTTGACTTTGACTCATTATGTATATAAGAAAATTTATGTGATTTCACGTTTTTTTTTCAATTAAATTTATTTTACTTTAATGTTGGTCATTTGACAATCGACAATTGTTTGGCAAAGAAATGTGGGTTAAACGAAAAATTTTAAGTGAAATCTCATTACAGTATCTCGTAAAATGTCGCAGAGGTAGGTAACAATTTTATGATAATTTAAGGAAAGTAGAAATACAATTTGTTCAAAAGTCTTTGGTCTTTTTATTGATATTTTTTCCAATTTGGTTTGCGTATCCAATGTTTTAAATTAGTAAAAATAGGATTTAGAATAAGAAGTTTTGTGATGGAGAATGGATTTAAGAAGAGTTTTCATGAAAATATAAATTTAAAAAAAACAATTTATAAAAACAATTCTGTTTCTAATAATTCTTAGTAACACCGGTTAATTTCTCCTCTAAAAACTTCTCTCTCGAATACAACCAATCGAAATTGAAACCAAGACCGCAAGCATTGATTTCATGTCAATAAATAAATATATACAATAATAATAACCAAACAAACACTCACAGAAAAGCGCAGCCTCGCAAAAGGAAAGTCTTCTTCTTTCTTGCCAGTGTTTTCTTCTTCTATGTGTATATGTCATTCGCAAACGTTTTTTTGCCAATAAATTTAAATTCAAAGAAATTTGCATTTTTTGTATATGCAAATATAGACGACCGCGAAATTTGTGTCAAACGCTGTGAACGTGAGAGAGTGCTAGAGTGGCGTGCACCGCGGAATCAGCGATGCAGATATGCAAAGCAAATAAAATAAAGAGGTATATGACGCGACGCTGCGTCGTCGTAAATCAATAACTAATTATATTAAAGAAAATATCTACGTAGCTCATGTTTATTTTATCAATTAATTAATAATATTAATTTTATATATAATAATCACGGATATACCTGAAATATATCGGATTTAAATTAAAATGATAATAATTTGAATTCAATTCAGTCCTGTGGAATAATTTTACTCTTTGACATAGAATACTTTCGACCGCTGACACCAATGCAACACATTCACTATGAAGTTTTAGGTCCGTGAACGATATACACATAATCTATGACTCATGAAACAAAAATAGTCTGCCCAAGGCCGAGTACCCGTGAAAATTCACAGTAAAAGGTACTTATCAAATCAAGCATTCGCGGCGGCGGTTTACCAGTTAACAGTGTCTGAAATCTATATTATGCCACTCAGAAATAGCTTGAAGGATATAAATATAACCGAATTCGTGCGCGCCCCCGCCATGGGCACAGCAAAATAGTACACTCGATTATACTGCAGTGAATGCTTACTATATATGTATATGTATATAGCAGTTTGAGTATTATCTACCTGTATTATTTGTGCAATGTATATAATATAATAAAAAGTTATACGCGCCGCACGTCTTGCATAATGCTCACGTTCGAACTACGGCATATATTGACTGAATGTATTAAAACTATTACATATATAACATACATGTTATTATTTTATGTATAAGGTATCATTTGTCTTTGCTCGCAGAAACAATTAATCACTTTATGTGATTTTAATTGTGTACCTGATATAAGCATATATATAACGTGCGGATGTGTCAGTGCTGTAGGTTGACGTATAACGCCAACAGTGCAGCGAACATTCTATATATCTGCCAATTTTAGTAAGTTTTTCACAGTTAAAAAATACAAGTTTTGAATGTGAGTACTGTGTTCAGGAAAACATATTTATTTTACTAATACAGGGTGACTTATACACTTATGTACAATTACAACTTCTAGGGTAAGTAGCTGAGGTTATTTGGTAAAAAAAAAATGTTTTTACATGGCACCAAATATTTAATTATAACTTCGTCAATATTTGTGCGAAGACATGCAGATAAAAATTTTTTTTTAGGTACTTTTTAAAAAGTATGGGCTGAATTGAACTTATTAGGGTGGAACCGCTATAAATTTCTGATTATTTTGTAGTTCTACGTTTTTGAGCCTAAAACCCTATCATTGTAAGGGGGAAAAAATTTTGTATGAAACTTTTTTATTTGAAGTAAAACTAAAAAAAAATAATTATAAAATCAAATAAACAAGTGCAAAGTCCCTATTTACCCAAAAAGGAGTTATTAAAAAAAAAAATTTAAAAAAACAAAAGCTTTTTTTAATATTTGACGTCAACGACATAAGTCAACTGAACATTTATTCATGAAAAAAATGATTAATGGAATACATAGTGGTGTAAATAAATTAATCAAAAACGTACAATGGAAAATATAAAAAAAAAATATTACAGAATACAATGGGACAACTATCCAAACATCTAATTATGAGTAATTACACTTCAGGGCATATGTGTCTCCAATTCGCGTCTACACAGGATCAATCGTAGGACATTAACAAAAAACTCAAAATATCAAGGTGGACCTT
>JANSTU010007565.1:0-16628 GCA_027564075.1 Bolitophila hybrida
ATGGGCTGCTCTACCAGAGAACAAGATAACGTATCCGTCGGACTCGGCAAGCTCACCAGAGCCATTCAGCCGAGTCTAGCTCAGTCCAAGAACGTGCAGCTTGTACCGTCTCATCTCGTGCATGACTTGTTCGCGTCGCCCATCCGCCAACGGAATTTTATCGGTGCACGTTTTTGAATTAATAGGAGGTCAGGTCAGGTTTGAATTTAATGGAGGTCGTTTTTAAATTTTTCAGAGCACATTTTTGAATTAATTACTGGACGCTTTATTCGTACCCCTTCAGACGCTTTGAATGTCGATAAAGCTCTCGGAAGCGATCGTCTGACAAATCTTCGATGACATTTACGAAGGCGTCGACGAGGCTGGGGAAGCTTTATTTTTGTAGTCGGTGCACGCGTAATAAATTGAAAATTTTATTTAATTTTAATCAAAAACAACACTAAAAAATCTTATAAAGCGAGAAAAATAGGAGACAGAACATTAACAATCGATATCGGAACTTTTACAGTTCAAATTGGAACAAAAATGCCTAGCGAATCGATTTATAAAAAATCGGAACTTTGGCAGTTCTCTTCCGATCGACATTGGAAGAAATGTGTTCGGATCGCACATTCAATTTTAACATTTCTAACGACCGACATCGGAACTAATTTCAATCAATATATTTAATAGAGAATTATATAAAATAACAATAATTAAAATAAACAATCAAATTCTATGAAATTGAAATATGACATCCATTATTATTATGCTTTTCATAAAAGACCATTTCCGAGCAATCCACATTTTACGACCACACAAGATTTATGATCGCATTTTACTTACGTTTTGATTAGCTGTATATTTTATGCTCACACAGCATATAATTCATTATGATCGGTGAGCGGAAAATTATTACACTTATCGACAGGCCGTGCAAACAAAACACACATATGCTGCTTATACCTACACACACACACACACACACACACACACTCACACATTATATTATGCAAAATACACATAATGCGATAAACTTTTGTGGATTGGATCGCATTTCGAGCCATCGAGCAGCTTATATAGCTTACATAATAAGCGTTGTCGAGGCGGCCGGCGATCGTGAATTCAAAAAACATTACACATTGCAAGTACTTTCCGTATTGAATAATCGTAAATTATCTCAGCGAAATGAAACTGCCTGTTTTTGGTATTGTTTTCGGCGATAGTTGTTGTATTATAAACTTCTATAAAGACCGAATGTTGTTCTGTGAAATCTCATAATATTATGCTGGCATGGTACATGCCCACATAACATGTATAATATTATAACTCTATATGCGCTTAAATGACATAACTTATATATATAAATGTACAGTTTTTAGTATGCTGGAAGTATATGAGCATTGCACAAAGACAGTAAAGTGCACAAACAAAAGTTGATATTGCCAAATGTGGAACAAAACGTAAGGTTTATTTTATTGTGCTGTTTGTGGAGTGCTTTGTATGCGTGCCCGACTTAATAACATACTTTTATGATGTTATGCAGGAAAACGTATACTCTGCTGCTCTATGGAGATTGTCGCGAAAGTTTTGGTTTTCTTAGCGAATTGCGTGCGGTTTTTGTAGCATATTTTGGGCTTACTTTATAAAAATGTTGCTCATTAGTATTTTCATCAAGCGAAACACAGCTTATTAAGTACGCCAACTTTAGCAAAGCATGAGCTACAAACAAGTTTTCGCATAGAACTAGATAATTTATACGTGCACAACTATAATATGTTATTACTCATACACTTTATGTTTCCGTTCTGATTTTCTCAATGCAATATAATTGATGTATAGTAGTATATGCATTCGATTGGTTTTTAGACCGTCAACCTTAGCTGATACAACCAATAGAGAGCGAAAAGCTCTCTTTTATAAGCTTTTGTGGAGACGCACGTTCGATCACTTCTCAACACAAGTACTGCTCCATAAAATGACCTTAAGATTGATAATTAATGCAATTTATTCCGCGCACTGCAATCGTACTCCATTGCAACAGCTCCGGTGCAATATAATGTGCATTTAAATGCATTACACAGTTTTTTGTGTGTGTAATTTATGCGGTTTATTATATAGTATATTTAGCTTCTCAATTAGATGAAGATTGCGCAAGGTCTGCAAGTTTATGTTTGTGTATGTCGTATGTATGTGTGTGTGTGTGTGTGTGTGTGTGTGAGTTTGAGTTTTCAGCAAATGTGTATTTCTAAAATAATGTGTTAATAACAGACAATGTATGATATCGCAAGCGCATATAGTTGCACTAATAATAATTAGTTGAGATCTGCCGAGTACTTGTTTTGAGCAATGTTGTGTTGTAGTGGGTTTAATTCTTTGAAATTGCATATTATTTTTGTTTACATATTTTAATTAGTATATGTTTTGTTTAGATTTATTTTTCCTTTAAGAAATTTGTAATATGACAAATTATATTATAGCTAACAGTATTTGTATAGAAAATACAGCAGTCTAAAATACGCATAATTTCGGTAAAATATTTATAATCAACATATTTTTTTATAGATTATAGTTTTTGTAATAATAAAATTATTTTTTTGTTATCTACTCATTGTTTCAATCCTAACTGTAGAATTTAGAAAAAATACTATTTTTTCATAAAAGACTTTTAAAAAAAAGGTTAAATTGCACGATTTTCAATATCAGCAATTTATTTAAGAGTTAGTTTAAAATTGTTAAAATTTTATAAATTTAAGAAATACATTTTTTTAATTCGTATATTTATTTTAAAAAACAAAAAAATTATTAAAAAAAAAATGTGAACAAATGATTATGTTTACCAATTTTCTATTTCTTGGTAATACAATAAGTTCATTTTTATTATTAGAAAATTAAACGAACACATACAAAATAATAAACAGAAATTAAGGGTTTATTTTTTTTTAATTACGTCAGTACATAAATCATTTTCTGTAAATTTTAAATAAAATAAAAAATCTGATCTGATAACCATGTACATTTTAATTTTTATTTTTTTTTTGGGAAAATGGGTTTACAAAAATATCAATTTCTTGTTTAGTGTAATATTTTGGGGAAAAAATAATACTCGATTTTGATCTAATTTCACCAGTGATGTCCGGTTGTCTAAAATGTTATTTTCAATAACATATTTAAAAATTAGCAGCTAGTTTTTGCTATTAAAAAAACTATGCACAAAATAGTACTAACATGTGAGACTCAAAATTGTCCTTCAATTTAATTTTATATATGTAAACGAGTAATCATCTCATTTGTACTTATAAACACATCACCGAAAAAATAATAATTGCGATGTCTCGGTTATATGTAGGCTTTTGATTACCTAAATATATATAAAAATATATCATATTTTAAATAATTATTCTTTTTTTTACTGTAATTTATTATACCTACTTATCAGTTTTAAATGTTAAATTCTTCCGTGTTTGAACACTATTGTTCTAGTGGATCATGCATAATTGGCCAGAAAGTACATAAGTAAGAAAATTTTGGGGCAAAAATGCACTTTAGCGAAAGAGAAAAAAAAACAACAACAAAATGTTCTATTTTACTACCTGATCATTTCACTTTTTTTTTGGCGGTCACCCCCCTATCACCCTTTTAAGAGGCTTTAAAGTTGATCAAAATATCAGAATAATGCAATTTAATGGGGGTTAAGGAGGGCTAGAGGGGGTCGAAATATATCAATCGATAGGTAATTTTAATACCTATAAAAAATAAATCGGTAAATCCTTAAGGGAGATAGGGGCAAAAAGGCTATTTTTTGTAGTTGTACGTAGAAAAGGGGACATTAGAAAGTTAAAAAAAAGATGATGCAGCCGTGCTATTTTGGGGGTATGTGTACGCTTGGTGGCAGTTTAAAGTTCAATTCAGCCATCGTTGCACCGATATTTTCCTTGTAAACAATACGAATTCCGAGCAGTACTGTCTGGAGCTCGTCTACCCAACAGTTTACTGATCTATGATATTTGAGTGCAATATTGGATACAACATTTTTCAAATGTTTACGGAAAACACAAAAAAAGAATTAGTAATAATTAAATTCGCCTTGTCAGCGCCGTGCCGCTCGTAATGTTAGAATAAATTGTATATAAACCGTTTTTGTTGAAATAAAATTGAATAAAAAAAACTAAAATATTTTATGGTGGAGTTTGAAATTGTGTTAAACTACGAAATGCTATGTGCGAGCTCTGTGAGAGCGTGCTTGTGTGATAGGTACATCAGTTTATTGCAAGAAGGGTAAATAGTTTAGTCTTAGGCAAAGAGTGCCGTGAACATATTATACTGCGTCATAAGTATTCTACGAGAAATTAAATATGAATATTATTTAATAAAAGTGTGGGTTTATATACATAATTTGGTTTGGATGCAGACATTCGTTTATCCTCTATTGGATTCTACTATACTCGATATTTCGATTATTCGATTCTCACAAATATATTGCTTATTAAGCAATTGACGCTGTTACATTCTTCAGCGGTCGCTTGCACTGTAGCGTAAGTCAGTATGCACATGCACATGCATGCAGTACGTGTGAGCTGTTATATTACATTATTATTATTATTATTATTATTATTATTAGAGAGTTAGAGTTTAAAGTTTTATCTTTTTTTATTTACTATTTTACCTGGTTTTATAGAAAATTATCGTTTTTCATTTTAATGATTTTCGAGATTTTTTTAAGGAAAACTCACCAGTTTTTTTTAGAAAAAAAAAAATCAATTGATCGAAAAGTCAAATTAACTTTGAATAATATTTCTACAGAAATTAGACAATTTTCAATTTAAAGAACCGATTAAAATAAAGGTACCTCTTCGTTAGGACAACGATTGACTTGTTAACTGTGTGAACAAACACAAATAATTTTCAACAAGTAAATCACCAAATATAACTACTCTTCAATTACTCTTACTTACTTACTTACTCTTAGAAATATATAGGATAAAGTTTTCAGTTACATCTTATACGAGGTTTGATTGAAAAGTTCCCGGAATGGGCAATAGATGGCGCGCCTATCGTGAAATTGTTATGATGGTTGTAAAGAACAGCCTATTTTTTGAAAGTTGTCTAATTTTTAGACAGGTTCGTCGTTCAGTTTTTGTTTACTAGGTAATATTGTGAAGCAAGTCAGACACAAAAATGGATAAAAACGAAATTTCGTGCACTGCAAACATTCCTGTATAGATGGGAAAACGGCGACGGATCACATGTACATGACACATCCACACCTTCATTTCTAACTATTAGTTTCGAGGTGAGTTTGTTCAAATGTGTGAAGTTGCGCGAAATAGTAGAGACCATGGGTTATGTGAAATATGAACGTGTGCAAAATATCGTGCACGAACATTAGGGCATGAGGAAGCTTTTGACGCGATGGGTGCCGAATATTGAAGGAGAAGGAGGCTAAATTGGTTGAATTGTGCTACGAGGTGGTGCTGCATCCCCCGTTCTCTCCAGACCTGGCACCGTGCGACTTATTTTTGTTCACAAATATGAAGACTTGACCCGGAGGCAAGAGATTTACGTCAAATGAGGAGATCATCGCCGCCACTAAAGCTTATTTTGCAGAGTTCCGAAATCATATTTTTCTGAAGGCTTAAAAAATATGTTTGTATTAAACTTTTTCGTCCTGTTTTTTTTAAATTTAAAATAAAAAAAGACAAAATTAATAAATACAAATAAATCGATATTCGCTTAAGTTTAGAAGTTATAGCATATTTTAAAATTAAACAGTAGGACTGTAACGGATAACCGGTTAACCGGATTTATTTATAGACATTATTATTTCATAAATATTTTTTCAAAATAAAAATGTAAAAATAATAAAATATTATTAAGTTTCGTTGATACATAAATGGTGTCATTTTAAACGACCTATATATAGAAAACAGACTTTATGTATTGTACGGCACTTTGCTGAAAACGGTCTTTTTAACTGGACCGTTTAAAACGATCTTTCCGATTGGCTCGATTAAAACGGTCTGTCAACTCAGCTCCAAAATCAACCAAAACCGATTTTACGTGAACCACACACTCATAAAAAGTGTTCAAATCCGATTTATATAACAATACGAGACTTACAAAAAATAAATCCTTGTCAAGTAATCCTTTCATTTCTCAGGCATTCTATGTTATTTAGTAAAAACTGTTTTCACATAAAAAAATGTTAAAAGTTGTATTATTGTTAATAATGTTTTTTATTAATTTTCCTTAAAACATATAATTTAGATAAATATACACAATAAAAAACGTTCCGGGCCAAAAAACGGTGGAGGAGGATTTAAGTTTTCGATTTTAAAAAAAAAAATTAAAAAAAAGAAACAATAAAAGTTCATTTTATTAAAAAATGCAGTTTTTAAATAGGTTTTAAAATTATGTGAAACTGCGAATTGCGATGGGCGAGCCTGTGGAAAGGTTTACGTCAAGCCGGACAGGCTAATATTAGAGAATTTTTTGTATGTCTAAGGCAAAGACTGGCAATAACATAGACTGAGATAAGTACACGAGAGTCATTTAAAATTAGATTTTTATTTAATTAATTACATAATTCGATTTGAACGTTATATATTATATTATATATTATATTATACTCGATATCTTGGTTATTCATTTCTCACATATGTATTGCTTATCAAGCAATGACGCCGTTATATTCTGCAGCGGTCGCTTGCACTGTAGCGTAGGTCAGAATCTTACATGCATGCATGCAGTACATGTGAGCATATGCATATGTGTTTGTATGTGTATTTGCAGACTGTAATTTAATTCGCATTATTCGCGTTTTAGTTCCGCGAGTACACGTGTGTGCTCAATAAATATTATCTATATATAGAAAGAGAGACATTGCACTGTCTCCATACGCATTCACGCTCAGTTCCAGTTGAATGTCTCCATACAATAAAGTCAAGTATTACGGCCACCACAAGTACATCATACGAGTAATAATGTCTACTTAATTAGTATACATATTATGTATAATGTAAACGTATTGCGCTATGGTTAATGAAATCAAAAGTTCACATCCTCCTTTAACCAAGTACACAAATACGCAATATATATATATATATATATATACAGCTCAATGTGCAATTCAAAACAAGACACAATCTATACAATATAAATATACACTTTATTCTGTTTAAGAAAAAAAAGAGAGTAAAAAACGGGTCTTGGACAAAATAATATATTGCGATAAATTATCAAACGTTTCCTGTATGCATATGTATATGTAATTGTATACTACTGTACGTTAAGCGTGTGCATTAAGGAATCAAGTACAATTTACTGCAATACATTTTGCATTCAATGGTCGTGCATATTCTTTGGTGATTGTAATAAGTATGTACATGTGTGCGTGTGTGCTGTGATTGCATGTCCGCTTTTATATAAAATACAAAGTACACTAAATATCCAGATATACAAATAAATACACATTTGCTATGGACAGCGACTCAGTGGAATTGCACTGTGCACTTACGCGGTCGAGCTTTTATGCTGTGCAATTTGTGAGTATGCACTTTATCGAAGATTTATCTAGGCGATAAAGTTTACAGTCATTTTCCTACTATTTTCCTAATAATATGGAAAATGCATCATGTTGAATAAGCACTCACATATATGTTGATTATACATAGTTGACACAAACATATAGGTTGAGATTTATTTTATTTATTCAGTGAGAGTGGCAGTGTGCTCGATTCCCTGACATGAGCATATTATATTTTCATTATGTTGTTTAGTGACATAACGGATCTAATAAATACAGCGTGTTTTTTTAAAATTACCTTGACAACAACACCCGAGCTGAAATATATTATTTATTATTTCCATGTGCGCGCATGTGTTCATTTGCTTAAACCTTTACCTAGATTTGGCTTCAACAATCGCAACCTATTAAACGTGCAATAAATCGTCTTTAAATGAGCCGCTCTTAGCGAACGATTGAGTAATTTCCAACTTCTGCTATTGCACAGAAAGGTTGAGCTGCACACGAGTGCACTCGTATAAGCTTCTATAAGAATGTCAAGCTTGAGAACAAACAATGTATGTATATACGAGTATATACAACCATCATACATGAAAACGCTGGATAAATTGTAATCAATTGCCATAGCACACTCTTGAATAAGACAAATTTCACACTAAATACCTCCGATGCTGACATTTTACCAGTGCGGTGTAATTTCATCGCACCATTTTGTCAGTCACTAAGAATTTCATGCAGGAGCACACTCTGGTTATCACGTAACTTTATATGTTATTATATATACAAATACTATGCCAGAGAGCTTTCAATGAAATGTGAGTGCAAGCTAAATGCATTAACCAACAATAACAGAATTACGAGATGCACTTTAAAGTCTCGTTTAGTGCATCGCGTGAGTATATGTGTTATGATAATCGCTTGGAGATGACTTGGAAATGCCATTCTTAATTCCATAAGCGTTGTTACACTGCGTACGCGCATTAAAATGTGAACCGCGAAAGTGGTTTTGATGATGAGTGTAAATGAGCTCGCGGAAAACGAGAGTTTTTTTTTTATAATCGAGCTGTATACGCCAATCGTTTTATTATGAAAAGAAGAAGCATGTTCATTATTATGTATTTATACATACGGTTATTCGTATTATATATAATATGGAATGCACTTGCACTTTTTATGTATGCATGGCGAGACGATGTGATTTAAGAGGTGTGTTGAACATGATTTTTATGTAATTAAATTAAAATGAAAATAAATTATTTCCTCGCATTGTCGGAACCACATATGTACGTAAATTAAATTAAATTAAATTAAAAATTGGGCGAATCTACAGGAGAGCGTAAACGCGATTTTGAAAAAGGTTCATCCCCCTCCCTTTTGGTGTCATTTTTAGACCCCAAAACCATATAAATTATTCGGCGCTATTGAAATCCTTAGGGGTGAGAGGGCGTCAAAGTTTTTTTTCAAAAAACAGTAAGTAAGTAATTTTTGAACTTATATTTATACTCTATCTGGTTACATGTAAAAAAACTGTAAGTTGCAAAAATATAAACATAACTCCGCCCACAAACGTCCGATTTCCTTTTTCTTTTTTTTAAAAATAGATATTTACAGTACCTTTAATTATAAACAAATAAAAAACATATAAATTCATTTGTTTTTGTCATTGTTTTTTGACTTTAAACTGTCGCCTAAAGTATAATTTTCACGAACCCTAAAATAGTACGGCTGTGTACAGAAACTCGTAATCTTAAATTATTAACCCTTTAATTTTTTTTATGCCTTTCATCCCTCCTTCTTTATTCACAAATAAAAAAATATTAAAAAAATGACCGTATTGCCCCTATCTCCCTTAAAGGTTGTCCGATTTTATTTATATTTTATTAAAACATAGGTATTTAAGTATCTTTCAGTTAATATCCAACACTCCTGGGTATCTCTCACCCCAAATCTCAAAAAATGACTTTTACTGTTTTTTTTTTTTAAAACTTTGACGCCCTCTCACCGACTAATTTTTTGAAAACTGTGAATGTGCTCAAATTTGCGTTTTTTTAACAACAAATCTAATGCACGAATTGAAAGCTATAGCTGTAAGTTTCTTTCAAATCTGCAGCACTTCTTTGAGGCAATTATATCTCCATAGCAAAAATGAGGTATTACAAGTGATTTAATTAGTTTTTAATTAAGTGAGATTTTGAATAGGCCATAGACTTTATAGTACACAGTATACTTTAGCTGATACTTTGTGGCAATGATCAATCCAATTGAAAGATGAATTAAAAAAGAGAGGTTAGCTTTGACGGCAAATCATTAATAAACATAGAAAACAGTACAGGCCAAAAAACAGACCCCTGCGGCACTCCTCTATACGTTCGACAAGGAGATGAAGTTAAATTGGCGATGTTTACGCTTTGAGTTCTTTGTGATAAATAACTTTTAATAATATTAATAGCAGTATGACCTAAAGAAAATAAACGAGTAATAGTATATGAAGAACATCAAGTGAAATCTCACCGAGGCCAACTGAATTTGATTTAATTTTATTTGCAATAATTATTTCACTAGGACCAATGGTATTAAAGCCAAAATATGACCAAATTTGGTAAGAAGCAATATTATATTTGGAGAGAGTCTCAGTCATTAGTTGAAGTCAAGTAGGTATTATATTCGTCAGCAGTAAAATGCGGAATTCCAGCAAGAGATTTAGATGGAATCACATAAGGGTTCCTTATATATTACGCCAGATTTCACCTAACTCCCGGGTGCTTTTTATAAACTCATTTGTTTTTGTCATTGTTTTTTTACTTTTCTTTAATTATTTACCCTCTTTTTTTAACCCTTCACCGTCCCATCTTTATACACAAATACAAAATATGACCTTTTTGCCTAGGTATTTTAAATACCATTCAATTGATACCCAACACTCTTGGGAATTTCCCCCCCCCCATCTCAAAAAATGATTTTTACTGTTTTTAAAAAAAAACTTTGACGCCCTCTTATTTTTATAGCGCCGAATATTTGTTTGTGGTTTTGTACTAATGAAGTACGTATTCCAAAATTCTAAATATATTCTTAAACGATCCAAAGAAAATAGAAATATCAGAGTTGAAGATAAAGTTGACGTTCGTTTGGTTTGAGTTTTTCAAATTAATTGACGTCTGTATCTGCAACCGTAGTTATTTAGTAGTATTTTTAACACGAATTTAGAATGATTTTATTTTTATATTTGTTGTATGATGTTTTAACGATATTAATACATAAAAAATTATATTAAAATAACAACTTTAGCGTGTCTACTGGTAATTATTATAATTGCGAGCTTATTTAAATGCAAAAAACTTTTCGGACAGTACGCGATTTGTTACAATAAAGGGTTCGACAGATGTAGTTGAAATTAGAAATCTTCAATCTTTAATCTTCTTTCGTCAATGCGATCATCAGTTCTGCTTTATTTTTAATTTGCCTTTGACGGATGGCGACGTCCAGTTGATTCCACAAATTTTCGTTTGAGACGGTGATTTGATCTCTCTAGGGCAATTGTATAGTCTTTTAAACCAAGTAAATCTGCAGATGACTTTAGATTGTTCTTCAAAATTTGTTCATTATTCCATCAAAAAAGACCTAAACCATCACCACCACCATGTTTAACCGTTTTCCTTGGCAAAGTTCAATCGCTTTTTCCTATTGACCTCGTTTGGGCGCTCATGTGTTTTTGACATACCTCAGCAACTTCCACCGACAATTTTGGTGCAGAAATTCTAGGATCGGTTGCTATATTCCTCATTAGCCACCGTTTATCATGGTTGCTCAAAAATGTTGGTAGACCTCCGCGAGACTTAAAATCAATTTGATTCTCCTTAAATCATGATCTCGCCAACTGAAGTAAATCTGCCACCTCCCAATACGATTTACCTCTGGACATATGGTATATAACCAGCTGACGCTGTTCGAAAGTAGTTTCATTCCTAAAACTTGTGCTCACGCCGTATAATTTACGGCAAAGTGGTCTTTTTTGCCTAAAAACTGCATTTTCGGCCAAATGATTTGTAAAAATGTTTTTTGGCAAAATGGGACATTCACAAAAGAACTTTGAGATCGTTAGCCAACCAGGAAGTTGGTTCGCGGACCTACTCAAAAGACTTATTCTAAGGTGGTTATGTGTCGACGAAATGTCGAGGAAATGTACATGTATGGCTGGAAATCTTTAGTGTGTTTTGCGTTCCTGGCTATCTCCTTTAGCACTCAGACTTAATGTCGATAAAGAATTGTGTATTGTGGGACTTATTAATAAAAACTTCCCAAATTGGTGACAACATTGCCTTACACTACTGTGGTCACGACATCTAACATCACAGCATGGAACTAAATCTGAAACATATCCAACCGGGTCCACAAACACCTGCAACCCCAACTCAAAATCTTTTAAGTCAAACTAAAAGTCTGTAAACAGAAGTTGAAAAATTATGGTCAGATAAGGCGAAGAAAATAGCATACGCGGACAGAAAGAAGGCAGGATTAAATGTGTGGATTAAATAATAATAAGGCCAAACCTAAGTCAGGAGAACAAGCCCCAAGTCCACTAGGAAAAGTATCATAATAATGGTGAACTGAATATCATTGAAAAGAGTTTCTATAAGTCTCATAACAAAAAATGTTGTAAGGAGTCAAACTGAAAAGTTGCTGAAAATGCCTGTTGGATCTTTATCAGTAGCCGGAGATTTAGACCAAAAAGTTGCCAATGATAACACGTACCACAACATACTAATTTATACTATCCGGCGTTCTCTTCTTTCCAGCGAGCACATTCAGTTTTGGGAGATTTGGCCCAAAGGAGGGGGATGTTGATATATATTCAATTGTTCTGGAATTATTGTTATTTAAATTGATTATATGTTTGCAAAAAAAAACGAAAAATAAATATATAGAATGAACTTTGAACTTTTGACATTTTTACAGTAAGTTATAGATTTTTCAGATTAAAATCTGCATCACAATCTGTGTTACACACAAAAAAAAAATGTGTGTCGACGGTCTCCATCATTCCGGCCGATTGGCTTATCAGAAATCAAAAAACTAATCGGCATTTTAATGGATATGGCAAAAACAGTTAGAAAAACGCAGTTTTAATAAAAACACGTTTAAAAGTTTATAACTACTATAACGATCTAACTGCTGTCACTTTCGACGATCGTGCTGCTATAATTCATGCAATTTCCGGCGGCAACGCGCGAAGCTACAGCTTCGAAACGGAAGAGTTTGAGCGTATGAATGGCTGTTCTGACAGCACAAATATAGATGGAGATCTTTTCGCAACACTTTGGAGTTTTCATCAACGTTCTCGGATCTTTTGGAAAATTTAAATTACACATTTTTCGCGTACCATTACCATAACAGAGATCGAAGTGCCGTGTTGTAAATATTTTGTTCTAATGCGATTGTAAAAAATTATACCGTAAATTACCATCGAGACTAAAAAAAAATTATGCAAATTAAAGCTATTGAAAATAATGAAAAGCTAATTAATTTTAATTTTTGTCGATAAATAGCAATCGAAAATATCAAAAACCCAATTACCTTTAATTATCTTCAAATTATACTCAAGAAAACATAGAAGGAAGCCAAAGACGAGAAAGATTTCAGAAATAAATAGAATGCAGTGAGCAATAAGGCCACCATAAAGGCGCTAATGGCAGGCTTACGGAGACGCTGGCAGATTTCTACAAACACAAATAATCAAACTATTTGTGTTCACTTATTTAATCAGAAATTAAATTTGCTTTTAAAAACTGTTAAATAATTGGATAAGAGGTCTCAAAGTTAGGTCAACTTAAAGTTAGATTTTTTTCGATCTCAGTCCTTATACAATAGTCTCTACCTGCTTCAAATAATTTTTTTTTTTAATTATGCATTCATTCATATTTATAGCATTCAATTTTATTTTTAAATAATATTGTAGAAGATATATTTATCAAAAAAAATAATATAATTAGGGACTAAAGACGTTTTTTCGCTGTCCTGAAATATTGTGTTTTTGCAGATAGAACCTAAGAACATCTATTTGTAAGATAGTTCTTCAGATAGCAGACAAGTAAGATATTACTGTGTGCACAAATTTGGTCAAACTTTCGCAATCGAAAGTTAAATTTCGTGCATGTATTTAGAGCTCGTTCTAATATTCTATGTACACCTGAAATAAGGTACTCATTGAAATGTTTATTTGAAACAGGTGGAAGAACATTTGCGGGCGACGGATACATTTAGCGTAATTGAGTGCATTTCGATCGATTTGCAATATCTCTTTCTACAATTATTATAAAATGTCTCGAGGACTGAGTATCGTTGAAAGCTGGCAAACTATGAACTATGGAGCGACGAAGAAGAAGATTCAATATTATCTGACGATGATTATGTACCTGAGCAAGAAATAGACGTGATCGTGAATTACGACGATGAATCGATCAATGATGAGATATTTATAGAGGAGGAAGTCACATTTTATTCTAAGAATAAAAAGATTCAATTATATGAAAAACCAATAGAACTTAGGAGTAGAGCGATGTAACATAACTCGAAACAAAATCGGACCTATACTCTGTATGCTATTTCGGGATGCCAAGACATTTTAAGTGCATTTTATTTATTCTTCAAATTCTTGATTGCATTTTTGGCTTTTGTCGAATTACTTCTATTTGCCGGTGTATATCGTTTACATGGTAAATAGATAGGAGAATTATGGTATGACAGCTGACAGATGACAGATGGACACAATGTCCAAATAAAGATTAAAAGAAATCTGAGTGTAGTACGGTTTTATGACAAAGAAAATCGAGCAGATCGTCGTTCTCGTGATAAACTGGCACCTATTCTCAATGAATTTGATAAAATTTCCCATAATCTGAAAATACGATGAACAACTGATTCCGTTCCGTGGTCGCTGTCCATTTACACAGTAAATAGCAACCAAGCCAGCTAAATATGGTATGGTAATATAGCATGTTATAGTTATTTTTACTATGCATGGAATATGCAAATTTATACCGGTCGCGATCGTAACTGCCATGTAGAAGTGAATCTAGGACAGAGGGTTGTTCTTGAATTAACTAACGGGTTTGAAGGTTGAAATGTTACCTGTGATAACTTCTTTACAACGTATGACTTGGCGAGTGCACTGAAAAGCAGAAACATGACATTACTTTTACTCATTTGATCCACCATATTTATTGGATATGAAAAGACAACCAGCAGGATCATCGCAATATGCGTTGCATTATGAATTATGAACAACAATCGTATCGTATGCTCCCAAGTAAAAGCGCCTGGTAATACTTTTAAGTACTTTACACAAAGACGGTTAGAAAGCAATGACGATCACAAAAAGCCTCAGATGATCTTAGATTATGTATGCTGTCGATACTTTCGATCAAATTCGTACATACACGTGTAAGCGAAAGATCAATCGTTAGTCGAAGAATGTGTTTTTCAATATGTTAGACGTATCCGCATATAATGCATTTGTAATTGTCACTCTGAAATAACGCCAAATTGGAATATTTTTAAAATGCAGTATGAAAAACAGAAATCGAGAAAAGACAAAACCTGCCACAATCATCATTATTAGATGTTCCGAGGCAGATTCACTCTGGTGAAATCTGGTGTACACATGGTTTAGAATATCGAGAATATTGAAAATATTATTCAAAATATTAAGAATATCGAGAACAGATTCTCGAATTCGGTAATATAACGAATATTTCGCAACTAATCGAGAATATCTAGAATATTTGGCGAATATACAGAATTTATGGGTAATATCGAGAATATATATTCTCGATATACGCGAATACAGAATATTTTCAGAATATCTGTAATATTTATGAGTTTTCTTAACACTTTTGGCCATAATTGCTGCATTGTTTCATTACTTTCGTGGACGTGTGGTATTGTTTTTATAAACCTACAGGAGCGTAAATTATATAATTATTTCTGTATTTTTTCAAAACTCGTGTGGTAGTAAAGGATTTTATTGTGTTATTACATGGAATCAATATATGTATTTTAATTTGAAAAAAAACAAATTGCCATAATTTTAAATATTACTTATTGCCACGGAGGAATATTTTGACATCAAATATTTAAAAAAAATGTTTTTCTTACCAAATAATAGCAATGATGAGATACAATATATATATTACAATATTTTATGTTTTACTAAGCCTGTATGATTTTTTTAGCCAAATAATAGTTACTGCAAAAAAACACCAATAATACAAAAAAAATTGCTTTTACAATTAAGTTTTAAAAATATCTACATTACATCAGAATTAAAGCTAATAACTAATTTGCTATAAACTAAACTAAACTTATTTGCTCAGAAAGCCGACAAAAACTAAATTTTGACAAATTTGAAAAGCTAAATGTTGTTTGGGAAAAATCTATGAGTTTTATGTTTGGGAAAGTGATCCCGATCGCCCAAATGGTAAAAGCCATAGAGTTGCAAAAAAATATTTTATTATTTAGTTCAAGGTTGTACTTTGTGAGGGATCATTTTTCTATTGATCCGCCGGTTTGTGAGGTTTTTGGGTGTCGTGAAGTTGGAGATACAGAAGCGAAAGCAAAAGTTTACGTTTTCGATATTCTAAAAAATAGTGATCCGAAATTTAACTAACTAACTGTCTCATAATAAGTGAAGTCAGAAATCATTTTTAATCACTTTAAATCACTGTTGCCCTTCAAAAACATGCGAGAAATAATTGCAAAAAAATAGGTTTAATTTCAAACTACCCCAACTTTGTCCACATAACATAAGAGAATCTCTTACGCGGTTTGACGTTTGTTGTGGTTGACCCCATTGTGCCCTAACTAAAGTACTTTTCTACAAAATACTGACTTACGCAGGCTGCAAAATTGAATGTTTAATGTTTAATAAAAGTTATACAACAATTTCTTATTATCTAAAGGGTTTTCCAATAGAGACGCTCGAACTTTGACAGCTCATTGCGGCCATGTTGTTTGGGTGACAGATGTCAAATGCAGTGTGTTATATTCATTAGGTCCTCCCAAACCACCATGGCAGGTTACAGTGTCGAGCAGCACGTGCAAATCATTAAACTGTTTTATGAAAATGGGT
>JANSTU010007576.1:0-16626 GCA_027564075.1 Bolitophila hybrida
ATGATAGATTATAATAGAAATATTAAATAACTGTTTTGCCGTGCGGTGCGGCGCTACGTGTGCTGCCATTCACTGTCCTTTTTATTAATATAAAAGACGTCAAGACTGTATAAAAATGCAAACAAGCGGGCTTATAGGTACACGCGACTGGCTAACACGCATACACGCAAACTTTTACTTTATTGTGTCTTGTTGCGGGCGCACAGTCTTTGTAAAAGATACTCTGGTGGATTCTAAAACAGACACAAACACACAGAAATGGAGACAAAACACGATATTGCTGGACATTTTCTTTATAATAATAATAATAATAATGATTGCTACAGTGGTTCTGTCAAATTAGGAGAAAATATTATTGCGATAATATGCGTGGGATGTGAGTTGTTAAGTGATACAATGGAATTCTAAGTAATTTTTTAAATAAAACAAAAATTGCAATGCATTTGAATTGTTTATAAATAATTTGAAATAGATAATATATTAATTTTGTATCTATGATAAATATTCCAATATCAATATAATATTATTGAATTATACCGTGCTTATTTAGTACCTGATCTTGACGTAGCAAATACAGTGTCGCCATAGACAAATTATTATTTTTTTATAAAATAATAACTAGTAATTTCTTAGAACTCCAATAAATGTTTAAACGTTAATTACAATTTTGACAAATGTCAGTTTGTAACGTTTTAGATTTGAAATGTAGGTGGAAGCACTTGAGTGCGGTAAAATATGCATGTGATTTTATTTGTGATATTTACTTGACGTTTGACGAAATAACACCCTACAACAAAAATAACGGTGAAAGGACTTTCGGCCCGTGGACACTTATCCCGCTGTCAGTTTTGACATGATTTTTTGCGATTTAGCTACCGTTTCCATGTAATTTTCAAAAGCTCAAAATTTGACCGAGAATTTGCGGGTTGAGCGATCGATAATTTGTGGGAAAGTCGGAGGGATGTATTTCCAACAAAGGACTTTCGTACACATTTTTAGCTTTTGACCCTGCGGTCGCTCGCCCCGGGAACTTTCGTACAATTTTGTTATTCATTTTTTTGTTTTGTCTGTGTTATGTTTTATATGTAATAGAATATTATCAAAAGATTATACCTCGGGGTGAAACCATTGTATAAAAGTCATTTTTTTAAAATAAATGTCCGCATGAAATTACAAAAAAAAATACGAATGTCCGCCGGGTGCAAGTTTTCCTTCGTTAAAAACAAATCTGCTAGAGAAACGTTCCGTGAGATTAATGGTGTTTTGGGGGATGGTACTCTATCACTTCAAACCGACGATTCAGAGCCGGTGAAAACGACACCATGGATAAGCCAGCCGGCGAAAGACCTGTGACGACGAATACCGACCAAATCATGGAAAACATCGAGTTAGACCGTTATGTGACATCTCGTGACATCGCCCAGGAGATGGGAGTTAGTCACCAAACCATTTTAAACCATCTGCAGAAGGCTGGATACAGAAAAAAGCTTGATGTTTGGGTGCCGCATGATTTGACGCAAAAAAAAACCTTCTGGACCGAATCAACGCAAGCGATATGCTGCTGAAACGAACTCAACCCATTTTCTACTTCGAATAACTGGACCGCTTGAAGCAGGCGATCGACCATAAGCGTGCAGATTAGGCCAATAGGAAGGGTGTAGTGTTTCACCAGGACAACGCCAGGCTACACACATCTTTGGTGACTCGTCAGAAGCTAGGCTTTTGAAAAGTGGATGTTCGCGAAGAAGGAAAGGGGATCCTATAAGGGGGGATTATCGAACAAAACGGGGTATATTTGAACTAAATCCGATCACTGTAACTATTTTTATAAAGCACTGAATAAAGAGCTAAAAAGCAGAAAGGAGTCATGGCCATTAACAGTGATGCTACCATTTTACGTCAAACAATAATTTCATATCTCTGATTAACACCCCCATGTAACATTTTAAATGAATATTTGGTCGCCGTATGGTAGTTGTTACAACACAAAGTTTCTAAACACGGCACAAAAGTCGACGCATTTTATTTGTGTGGTCATAGCGACCAGAAATGGAGACGGCATCGTTTCGAAACATTGTGTAGTAAAGTTGACACATTGCGGACACAATGTATACACTTTGTGTTGACATAATGTGTAAACAATTTGTGTTTAAAATGTATGCAGGTCTACACAAAATGTGTTGATAATAATAACCCTAAACACCCTGTATTGAAATCGAATAGAACAACCTTTCTCAATATTGGTAACGGTATTCCAATTATATGCATATAAAGTCGACATTTTGTGCACGAAAGTTATGTGTGAATATTTATTAGTCACAAATCAAAACCTCAAAATGGTAATAAATCGAATAAATTAATATTCTTGCCAAGCAAATATGGAAGATACACTTGCGTACAATGTTACTAAATCTCGACACGATGTGTACACTTGTCAATTTTGGTAACAGTGTTCCGATTTTACACATTTAAATTCGACATATTGTGATGAGAGTTGACACTTGCCTAAAATATTTATTTCAAATGTGGTTATTTTGTGTCAACATTATTTTATAAAATTTGGCATTGAGTGCAAAATTGCGTGTCTGTATTGAGTTGAATTTTGTAAGCTACATTTATATTTGAGAAGATTTTTTTTATTACATAACCTAATATGTTTGGTACAGTATAGTACTAGAGTTTTTGATGTTATCTTAAAATTTATTATATAAATATATTATCGTTATTAGAGTAACATTTAGGTAAAATTTAGTAAAATAATGTTGACTTGAAAATAATATCCTAAAGCAGAAACATTGTTCCATATATTTGTTTCGGTTTTATTGTCGACATTTTGTGTACACAGCGACTAGAATATAAATACGTGTCTAAAGTAAACACATTTTTGGTAACAAAACCAGTAATATTGTATCATCTTTGTAACAAATTATTAAATCTTGCCTCTTTGTTACTACACAGTTTTACTGAATTGTGTTGACTGTAATTGTCAACTTTGTGTTTACACGGTTACCTAATATATCATTTATGTTGAAACCTGACACAATTCTAGTTGACAGGTCGACACGATTACTATTTTTTTTATTTCGGGTTTAATCTTGTTTCTATTCTAATAGTTTAGAGTATATACACAAGAAGTTTCTTCTGTATGCATTGCGCCGTGCTAGTAAGGGAGGACAACTTTGCTCTTCCTTCTTATGCTGTCCGCTGTAGGATCTTGTCGTTGGAGTCTCTTTCAGAACGTTGACTATAAAAAAAATAATCAATGAAATGAAGAAATATGGAAATGCATATGGAAATGCATGTGGAAATGAAAAAGTGCTATTTCACCACGACAATGATGCACTCATTGCTTAAGGCCCACTCACCGTATTTTCCAGACTTGGCCCCCAGCGACTATCATCAAAAGATGGCTACAGGGAAAGAAATTTTACTCAAATGAGTAGGTCAAGTTCGAACCTGTTGCTTATTTTAAAGCCTCGACGTCAACTATACTATAAAAAGGTATCGAAATGTTGGAGGATCGTTGGATGAAGTGTATATCCCTATGTTCAAGAATAAAATCAATTTTTATTAAAATGTATGTGCTTTCATCATTTTTACTTACTTATTACTTAGAATGATGACTTATAGTGAAAATATTAATGTCAATGTTGTAATAAAATACCGTCAGACACTTTAACTTCTCGGTCGACAGTGAAGGTCCACCAACATCTCTTCCTAACATTACTTCTTTATCTTTTTTACTGAATATTTTGTTCTTATGCGTTATTCCACTATTTTTTGTGGTGGAATGTCAAGGTCATTATATTATACGTTAAGTTCGAAATTAAGTCTTATACATTATCCAATTGGAAATAAAATTAAAATCTATCGCGGTTAGGCAAACTGATCCATATACCCGCGCCTTCTAAACATTCAAATTTTTTTGACACCGGTGTACAAGCAATTTTAAATTTAATACAAGAGAAATTGCCTTCTAAATGTTAACAAATTATCGAACAAAACAGAAAATATGCGCAACTGTTTTTCTGTGCCACAAACGATTTCAAGACGGACGGGACGGGACCATCGCGCACCACTCGAACACCTGAAGCAATCCAACAAGTTCGTAAATACATTGCAGAAGATCTACATGCGCCCAGCAGGACAATAGCAGAGGCTTTGGGAATGCCGTACGGTATTATTAAATCCATTATCAACGAGGATTTGAACAAGAGAAAGGTATGCCCGATTGTCCACTAAGAATTTGTTCCACCTGGCCAGATGGTCAATTCCGTTATTTTATTAATTATTCAATTAATTAATTTACTAATTATTTTTATTAATTTTTTTATTAATTATCTTAATGTTCTGAGGCGTTTATTAGTCAGAATCACCCGTGTGCGACCTGAATACCATGATCGAGGGAGTTGGACTTTGCTGCATGACAACGCACAATGCCATTCGTGTGCGCGATTATTTGGCACAAAAACATGTTTCTGTGATTTTCAAACCACCGTTTTCAATGTACGCCGTTACGCCGAATGCAGTTTCGCCGAATGCGTTTCGCCGAATTCGTTTCGCCGAATGCGTTTCGCCGAATTCGTTTCGCCGAATGCGTTTCGCCGAATGCTTGTTTATTGAATTTAACCTATAAATTGAACCGCGCAAGTACATGTGAATTAAATAGTTGAATGTGTACTTAACAAATGCGGCTAAACGGTCATTCGGTGAATCGGCATTCGGCAAAACGAGTAAATGAGTAGGCTCTTATTGCTTGTAATAGCTTTTTGGTGAATATTTTCTTTATAGAGATATTTCAAAATCAAAGACTTATTAATATTAAAAAATTGTTTTTATCATGACTGTTAAAAATTATAATTTTGATATTGATTTCTATTGGTTTTCTGTTCCACCATTATAAAAATACCGCACAAAAAGCTCACGTCATTTAAGCATCACTTCAAATCTGTACACATATGTAATCATAGATCCAATCGTTTGTTCATTCTACTCCGTAAATTAGAGCAGCTGTGTGTGTGCTTTTCATTATGTTTTTGTGAGTTTATATGAGCCTGTGTGACTGTGTGTCTGTATGTGTGTGTCAAAGCTCAGCACACATTACATCATTATTTCATAGCCGGAATACGGAATCACATATGCACGCACTAGTTGATAAGCTCCCGAGCCGTCATGAATTTATATAACATTTGTCAGCGTGCTTTTAACTCTTTGTATTCAAGTGTGTGTCTGTGTGTGTATTCCAGCGTTGGCATTGTTCAAAATGTTCAAAATGCTCAATTCTAATGTTAGCATTGCTATGTATATGTACATATATAAATCATACATATATATATAGGCACCATTCATCTCGCGAACACATAAAATATATGAATCCCCAAACGCGTGCTCTGGTTTTTGCTAGCGCAGAAAGCTCCGGAAATGAGAAATATACTATATAGAATTTACATATATTCGATATACACAACTCTGAATGAATGATTGAAAGACAATACATAGTACGCACTCATACACACTCAGGTATACCTATACTACACATTTTATGGGAAAAACGACATACGAGATACGCGATTGTTGCAAAATTGCGTATGTGTTCTTCTACGAACCGAACACAATTGTGAATATCGATTGAAAATGCGCGTTACACGAAAAAGGCATTCAGTCCAGTCTACGGCTCTAGGGAAACTACAATTCCAGGTATAGCATATATCGAAATAATATACAATCACATTTACATGGACAGTTTGCAAAATATTCAAGAGCTTTTGGCATTAATGTATTTCAAATTTAATTAATTATTATTAACATGGCATAAAGGCGCATTTCGCTTAGATCACTTGAGTATGTCGCAGAGTATGTTATATAATATAGAATGCTTACTGTTGGCTCAATGCACCATTTTCATTTTCCTAATTAGAACGGCGCATATACATAGATTAGAGTGTTCGCTCGTGGGCTGTGCACTTGAGAATGCACAACTGGGGCTTTGAATGGCGTGGCCATCCCGTACCGCACTCACTCAAATAAACTCTTTGCCATAAAGAGAAAAACACACACACACAAAAAGAACACCCCGAGATCTAATAGAATTTCAAATTCGGAAGCGTACACATTTCGTTTTCACGGATCTTAATTAAAAGCGCATGCAAATGGTAAAATGCATTATTTAAGCATTTTGTTTGCACTGGCGAGCAAATGAATGCAACTGGACCCGGTTTCTTTATATATGATCAGGTCGATAATTTCATTTTGTTTTTAATTTTATTTATTAATTTACTTAACATAAATTCATGTATTAAAAAAAAAATGCAAACAAACAATTTAAACAATTGAATAAATATTTTTAATTTTATAACAAAAAATGCAACGATTTCCAATAGAAATGTGTCAGGAATGATCGAGTCAGTGGTCAGCGTTCTGTGGCGAAGTCAAAAAACAATTTCTTTATTTTTTTTATTAATTCTGTATTGTTTATTATTTTTTATCTAGTTCGGTTCTACTATCCAACTAATTTTGAAATACAAAATTAAATTAAATTAAATAATTCCCTTACACTCCTGTGCTGTAGTCGGCGTTCGTATCCGTTGTGTTCCATTTCTTAAATATCATGTGGTATTAGATGGTGACTTCTCCGTGGAACAGTTTGACTATGTTCTGTAAGTGCTTTATGTACCATGCTTGTAGTGGCCTAAAAATGTCTGCTTCCGCTTTGGCTGTGTTTAGCTGAGATAGCATGCTACGTAGGTAGGCTCAGTAAAAATCTCCCATTCGGGCACAGGATGAGGGAAAACCTATCTTGAAGAGATAGAAGAAAGAAAAACATCAATCAGACTACCGGGGGGTTGTTCAATGCAGCTCGATCCTTCTTGGTGACGGGATATGATTAGGCGGCAAGCCTTTGGATGGCCAGCAATTTTTCTCCACCTCGGGTGTCGATGATTTCGACCAAGAGGCCACGAAAGGCTCGAGATATATGGGGTCGTCAGTATGGCATGAGCTGCCGCGAGTTCATACAATATTCGATTTACGTAATAATGGTGTACAGCTGGTATCCAGACAGGATGCGGTTGCCCATCATTCGCCGCAAATGTTGCTTTATTTGCTTGACTCCGGCCTCCCAGATTCCACCTTGCTAAAATATGTCACTTTATTTGTTCCTGTATACGAACTGTTTGAGATAGAGAATGGAAACGAGAACCAACCGTTCTTGCTGCTGGCAATAAACCTATAAGCTGCTCGGCCGCCGTTTTTCCGGAAACGAATGCATATTATGTAATCATTAATAACCCTTTTGAAAAATAGTCACAAATAGTCACATGAGCCAAATGCAATCTCTAAGGCGTCTGAAAAAACTGTACCGCTGCCGACTTGGTGAATGCAATCCATCGAGGTACTGGGAAATTGGTCCCATTTGTTCTTCTTTTTCCAAATGGCCTATATAGCCATTTTCCCGGTGATGATTCACCGTTGCCAGACGGAAAGTCTGTCACTTTGATACGAAAGTTGTCATTGTATGATTGATGTATTGATTCCGGTTGCAAAATAACTTCAGCTCCTGGGCAAAGCTCAAATTGCAGGTCTGTCATCATTGATTGAGCCTTGTGGACCCGGTGAACTAGTAGCTGTAGCTACTTTTGGGATGCGGGGTTGGCAGGGAGTACTTGTGGGTTAGGAACACTTGCAAACGATACTGAAGGCCTCGAATAATTGTTCCCTAGCTTCGTCGATAACATTACATCCTCTGTAGTTCGCAGCATGTTCTCCTTTGAAGTTGACACACTTATGGCCTTTGATTCCGGAGGACTGTTTGAAATTTTGGCAGTTGAAGCACTACGAAACTCAATTCGATTAGGCCTAAGAATTTATCATCGCTTTTGGGCTCCAGAACGATTTGCGAAAAGTTTAGCACACGCTCAGCCCTTTGTGCTCTCACAGTTGTAAATCGGCGGACTTGACGGACCTTGATGTTGAGCTTGCATTCCTTGAGCTTTTATTCGATGTTCTCTTTCTCTTATGTTGGTGAATGATTTCTGAGAAAATAGTAGTTGCTCTATCATCATCGCCAGTTACACCCCGACCTAGTTCATCGCTAGACTAGCCCAGGCAAGGGCAAATAAACAAGCTTCGAGCTTTGTAATTTCGACGCGGGGAGCCTGGTTACGAATATGATATAAATATTAAAGAAAGAGTTTTTTGTTATCACATTATAAATCTTTGATAACAGTACCGTAGAATAGTTGCAAAACAACCTTTTCAAATGGTAAAAACTAATTTTATTATACTTTATTATTTTTTGTTAACGCCTATATTTATCCGTACCCATATGTAAAGTTAAATTAATTCTGAGAGAGGACATCCTCATTCGACCACAATATTATACAATAATAAACTTTGCTAGTGTCATAAAATTTGCATACGCAAAGTTAATGCGCAAAATCGACAGATAAGAGACGTCAGCGTCGCGTCGACTGCTCTAAACGCTATACCTCACATTCAATATGCGTACTACCTATAGATATTGTTCTGTCATGAGCAATGGAAACACATGTGCGTTATGGCGTATATCCTTCGGGTATAATCTATAATCTATATTCTCTAGGTAGTTTGTATAAGGGGGTGTTTGCCGTGCTAATGGTGGCTATGAATAATAAATGCAATATTATCGCACTCGAACAAGTCGATTAGGAATTCGCTGACTATATGCATGTTGAGGAGCGTGCGAGTTTTGCATATAATACTGAAGTTTAGATTGATAAAAAAAATCTAGCTGCTCAGGCTCTTTATCGTCGTTTGCTCCGGTTACGGTTACTTTTAGATTTTTTTGATTTTGAGCTTATAGTTTGTAAAATGTTGAAAAAAAACAAAACATTTAAATCTCTTATGGGAATTTAGTTGAATAGCAGCAATTTGAACTTAGAACTTTTGGTGTGAGTGTACGTATTCATATTTTAGAGGATGTAGGTACTTGAACATCCCTTGGCATCGGCACAACAGTACACAGCCTCCTTGGGGACTACCCGTTCGCACTCTCACACACACATGTATATGCGCGAGACTGATTTGAACGCAGTCGTCGACTCTTTGCGAGAGCTGAACCCATTGAAATCCTTGTTAATTGAATAAGATATTCAATTTAGATAGAGCGCATATTCATAATGCTGAAGCATGTATTGTGCATGGCTTCGCATTCATTTCTATAGTCATATACATAATATATATATATAAATTTATAGGATAGAGTAGGGCTCTCAAACGCGCGCGAACGTATCTTGAGTACGGCGCATATCCTTTGAGAATACGTCGTTGTGCTTCGACGGAAGCATGTGTGTGCGTTGCTGCTATATTCCATCAAAGCTTCCGAGTGAGAATGCATTTGTGTGAAGCTTTCATGCGATGAGATCACTTGCTGCACACTGCATTATTGTAGCAGAATACACTTTTGATCCGAGTGCGCAGTCCTTTGCGACGTTTTTCTTCTTTTTTTATTCTATAAGAGCATGCATCCTCAATTTCGATTTCTTTGTTTAGTTTATAGTGCACATTTTATTATGTTATATAGTCTATAGAAAAGTCAATGCGTTGGTATTTTTCGGAGAATGCATTCTGGGTGTCCCATGTGATTATTCCGAACCAGCAGGAATGTATGTTAATCTTTAAATATTGTTGAACTTTTATATTTTTTGTGTACGTGACGACCAGAGGGAAATGGGGCAATTTGAGTTTCTGCTTTTGGATTAGGGTCACAATTTTTGAAAGGCCATATATTTTGCATCATCAACTAACGGGTGTCCAGACATAGATTTATATGAAATTATGTATATGCTATGTGCACCGTCGTCGTCGACGTGTGGGATGACGGGTTGGCTGGCTGATGCTAGGTCCCCGGTTTGATTCTCGGTAGTGTGTTTTTCAAATGAACATTGCTTTTAATAGGCTATTTCTAAAATAAGATTTGGAATAACGGTTCCCAATTCATCTAATTGAGGAAGGAGAAAGTCATTGAGCATTCCTCTGCAGTGCTTGCCGTCGTCAGTAGTACATTGGCGTTTATCGAAAAAAGACCAATGACGTAATAAAACAGCACACCATCTTTGAGATGGTCTCATAGCTTTTCGTGGGTATCATGCGGATTTTTAGTGCCACGATATCCACAAATATGGAAATGGGACTCGTCGCTCATAAAGTTTTTCGATTAAAAGATGTCATACTCGTTGTCGAGACTTAGGATGACTTGAGCGTAGGTTATACGCGTTTGGTAGTGAACAGCTGATAATAGCTGATGCCCTTGTAGTAACGTTATTAAAATCCTCCTCATGGTACACTTATTGATACATTATATATATAGTAAACTGTTGCATTTAGTTGCCCATTAAAGTGTCAGAAGTTTTGAATATAAAGTTGCAGTTCAAGTAACTGAAAATGGTAAAGAGATGGCTGAAGTAGTTATTTGGGAAGTGTACTGAGTTCGGTTTGTTAATATCATCTGTATATTTCTGATAACATTTATCACAATTGAATGTGAATTCGGCGTATATTGTTGTTGTTAGCTTACCATTATAAACAAAACTCTCATTCCTGTACCTAGAAGGTTGGTCTAAAAACTATTTCAGTATCAGAAAGAAGCAGCTCTGCATCAATAAAGGTGCTCAGATTCGAATGACATAAAGGGGTTTCACATTTACTAAACAAACGTAGGAAATTGGAAGAACTTGCGATCACAGAAAATTGTCCGAAAGAAATGGACTTGGAAAAGCTTGGAAGAAAGATAAGGTCTCTAGTTGATATGCTAAAAGATGGCACCAGAAGATCCATCCATCAACGCAAAAATCAATTGTTTCGAAGAGCATTAAAAGATAGAGAATGATGGTTATCCATATAATCCTTATCACTGAACCTTACTACCTAACCTGGGTTAGCGACAAGATGAACTCCGCATCAATCTGGATACGAGGGAAGCTCCCCTTTCAGGATGTTGACGGACAATCAAACGGATTTGTACGGGCTAAATTAAATGGTATACATTTTTACAGCTCTTATGCCAGGCCCAGTTATACCACAGAAGATTTCCAGGCGATGCTACACAATCTAGCTAATGACGTAATATCACCATGGCGAATAACTCACTGCTGGAACCTGGAAAAGGCGACCAGGAGAGTAAGGCAATGCTTCCAAGCATTGTGCAACGAAGCAGACATCAATACCTGGGGTACAGCCTACAGAATGGTAATGTCAAAGGCGAGGAGACACAGAGCACCAAAAGTCAGATGTCCACAGATGCTTAGGTTAATCGTAGTCAATCTATTTCCTCAGCGGCCTATAGAAAGATAAAAGACAACAAGGTGCCTGGACCCGACTGTGTGACCAATAAAGCGCTATACAAAAGAGACCAGAAATGTTCATCAGAACAATGCAAAAGAGCCTGAATGAAGATCGATGAAAGATGCAGCAATTATTGCTAATTCCTAAATGTAACAAACCACTAGATGACCCATCGTCCTACCGCCCAATACCGCCCTACTGGACACAATACGAAATGTGGAAAGGAAAGACGCTAAACGGAATGGGTCCACCGTATTACCTGGCTACTTCAATAATAGAAAGTTCAGATAAGATAGCGACGATGGGGTCAAATATTGTGACGTAACAGCGGGGGTACCCAGAAGGATCCGTCCTAAGGCCTCTACTGTGAAATATTATTTATGACGGAGTCATTCGGCTAATATTACCACTAGTGACGAGTCGATAGAAAATCTAGCGGATAAATATTCGAGTCGGAGACCAGACAATAGAGTCTAAAGACTCAGTGAAATACCTGGGAGTAATGCTCGACAACAAATGCAGTTCAAGATATATATATAGACTACTGAAGCAAAAAGTTCCCCAGGAGCCGACATTATGGATTTCATGTTACTATCAGATGGCAACTGGAGCAATACCTGTACAGCAGTCCCGCAGAGTGAGTAGTAGAAGACGACAAGGGTGTGGTTTTGTAAATAGGCACAACTTTCTGAATCGTACATAATCATCATTGATGATATCTTCATTCATTCTTATCTTATATTATCGTTGATATGTTCATCATTCATTATAAACTTTTCAGGTCGTTACCTTACTATCGATTTTTTTTTAGCCATACGGCAATATAACCTGCGCGAAACGGTATGATCGAAAGCAACGGAAAATGATTACGAATCTCAACCGAATATGGTTGTTTAAATACGAACTTGCATCCTGCTCCTTGCTTCTTGAATTACCACAACGGTATTGCACCAGATAAGCCAAAAACTGCTAATAGTAAATAATGTCTTAAAAACATCATTTTTCCTAATAAAATAATGATCCATACGAAAGATACATTGTTTTTTTAATTACACCCACATTATTTGCATGAAAACCAGTAAATGTGGATGTGCACAACATTTAAAATTAATCAAGAATGTTGCTTTCTAATTTACTAAATTCAAAAAGTAATATTTGCATAAATTTAGGAAATTAAAGATAATGACTCCTTGATATATGCAAAATTTGCTAAGTTTTTATTTTCGTGTTTGAATGAATGATTTAAATAAACAAAAAATAATTTTTTATCATTTATAATTGGTGTTTTTATATTTTACAAATAAATAAAATAACATTTTGTCTCTTCGTTAATCTAAATTCCAAATTACATCGCTCGTAAGATGTAGACCCTGATGAGACGGACGGACGGACATCGCGGGATCATAAGTTTTTTTATAAGTAACTATATATGCTGAGTTGGTTAGAGAAGAATAAAATGAATTCAAAAAGCTATCATAGATATTAACTTCTTTCTACTATTTTTCAGAAAACCATATTATTCTATTTTGTTAATGGTACTAAAAAATTAAAATTTAAACTATAATGATTATTTATTAAATATTTAAGAATAATAACAATTATTTAATGCTGGTAAACTTTATATAGAATGACATTAATTCATTTATAAAATAAAGGTCAAAGTAAAAACGCTTCCACAAAATATACCTAAATGGATTTTGTATTTCATTTATCTTTTTTTCTCATCTTTGTTTATATTTGTATATACTCGTATTTTGAAAATAATGGGACATAAAAAAGTAACAAATGAACGAACGCGTCAGGATGGAAGATTAATGTGTAATACGGCACTCGGCAAGTGTGGGTGAACGTCCGCTAGGAATTATAATGGATTTATTTGGATAACGTGCGTAGAAAAGAAAACATAGTCCATTCATATAAAGTTATTTTTTCTCAGAATAGTCCAGAAGAATCGTATTTCAATAATGATATCAATCATACAATAATTTTAACCGCGCACAATCGAATCTGCTACTTAAACAGAAATATAAAAAAAATATATATATTTTCATTTTGAAGTATATATCAGAGCAGCAGCTGTTATCCGCTCCAGTTAAAATAATATTATCGGCAAATCTTTGTTTAGCGGAAAATAAACATCCGGCGACTTAGTTTGCGCACTTAAGCCAACTATTTATGAGCGTACACTGAAACAAGCCCCAAACTGCATTAAATCTCATTCACCTTACAAATATTATATACGAAAATATATTATTTGTGTATGAGTTTCGAATCGAACCTCCGTTCGTAATCGATAACACTAAAACCCATTAATATAGCAAATCCCTTTGCAAATCCCCTATTTTATTTATAAATGTATATTATATATATAATAATGGAAAATTTGGTGGAGTAGGTTAGCCAGTCCGTGCGTCCACCCGTCCCTCATATGACACATTTCGAACAAATACACACACATTAAGTTTCCCGATTTTATAGGTTAATTACCGCATTGAGTTTCAATTGGGAAAATAGAATCTGTGTGTATTTATAGAGGCTTCTATTTGCATTTGTTTGTGATATAGAGAGTGCCTGGATTGTTTGTTCGAGTGGTGCGGATTGCGTGCGGAACACGTGCGTATAGTTTCCATTTAGTTTTTAGTGAATATGATGGATTTAAATAATCCCTAGCACATAATGAAAATTTATTGGGAGCGTATTGCAATTTCCACGGGGTTTTATTGGCTATTATAGTTATTTATGTAAATAGATTTTAAAATAAAACAAACAAAACTGAACAAATGAATACAATGCAAATAGGCTAAATGTTGTATTACAAAGTATTTTACACAGTTATCGTGTTTGGGATATGTTTAAAATATTTATTATAACAATATCGAAAATACCTATAAACATAGAAAGATATATTAGATATTTTGACATTTTCATTATAATATAAAGTTTATCTTCAAATACTATACTATTTCTACAATAAGGTATACGGTATATGGCCGTTTCACCGATTGGCCGTTTAGCCGCTTTTGTCAAGTACTAAACTTTTACACATTAAAGTATTTAGTTCACATGTACTTTGTGATGAAATAAAAAAAAATCGGCGAATCGGCGTACATTCAAGTTTTACGCTTAAGTGCGAATAATTCTGCAAGAAGATTAATATTAGTATTTTTGTATTTATTTTGGTCTCAGGGACAGTTACAGCGACATGGTAAAGTAGGTAAATCACTATTCAAACGAAATACAAAATTCCCAATAGAATTTACAATTATACAATATCGAAATAATTGATACAGAGTTTCAGAATAACATTTCCAAGATAGTATTAACGACGTGGACGTGGATGACACTGTTAAATTTTCCAGAACTTAACTACATTTATGTAGATCATAAATATAAAATTTTAATTTTATTTAATGTTTTAATTTGGGAGAATTATTTACCATTACTGAGTCTCAGCTGCCAGCAAAATCTCTAACCCGATTTCTTACTGCGAATTTATTTGGATCAAAAAAGAATTACAAATGTATGGTCATTGAGCCGTTTTTACAGCTCAGTTATTTTTTTTTTAAATTCTTAAATTTTTAATGTTTTTTCCTTGATTTTGAAAAGTTTAATAATGAGGTACTCACTACCGGCCTGTTTGTCGAAATCACAATTAAACAAATCCGCATAAAAAAATCATTTAATTTAAATCTATTCAATCTAATTTGTGTATAAATGGCACTTAAAAACCATTTAGTTAAATCTTACAAAAAACATATTATTTGGTTTAAATATTCAAAGAAGTGATGATCAAAAGGTATACATTCCAGGACTTATTATTCCCAGTGATTGAAGAATTGAACATAGGATATTAGATGGAATATATCTATCTTTTTCTGGAATTCCCAAAGATTGTTTTCTTTTTGCCCAAATAATAGTTTTTCCATGTAAAATTTTACTTACCCCATCCCGTTTTGCGACATTAAGAAAATGTTATTAGTTTTAAAATAAAAATCATTTATTTGATTAATCATATTTTATTTTTCAAATTAAAATGTTTTATACACATTTTAAAATCTCTTAAATATGGTGAAAATATTCAGGACTGTTTTGTTTTGTTTTATTCATAAAGTGTATTTTTATCATAAACTAGTTATAACTTTAAACTTCTTTCGAAAGTTATTTATATTTTTATATATTTCGACCATTTCGCATTAAATAATTTTGATGCATTAAATTCATTTGAAGAGTTTTATGTGTACATGATGTGTCTCTTTTTAACTTTAAACAGTCCTCAAGCCTTAAGTATATATTTTCCAAAGACCCCAAAAAGTACGACTGCATGCGACAAGTACCTATAGTTAATTATTGACCATACTTTTTTTACTGTTTTCCTCCCCGTCCTATTTTCATGGAGTACTCAAAATTGCTATTTATTGAAATAACGTTCAAATTAGGATCTCTTCATTAAAAAAATGATATAATGTCGGCAATCTTTCAATGGGGTCAACCACAACAAACGTCAAACAGCGAAAGAGATTCTCTTACGTAAGGACTGCTATGATTCCTAGCAGCACTTACGTAAGAAAATGTCTTACGCAGTTTGATGTTTGTTGTGGTTCACCCCAATGAGTTTTTTTAAGTATTCGCAAGTCAAAAGATTACTCGAAAAAATCGAAATTTTAGTAGGGGTACCCAAACTTTCCGACTGTAGTGCATTTTTTTATATTTGAAGAGGGTCCTTTTCAAAGTAAAATAAAGTCCGATAATAATAAAAATGAGCGTATATAAAATTACAAAAAAATTAAAATTACAAAAAAAAATATATATATAGTATAAAAGAAATTTACGGTCGATGCACAAAAAAATTCATTCTGCACACATTGAGTGTGTGTGAAACTTTTGGGTGTAGACCGTTCATTCCTAAGGCCCTATGGCCAACACCTTTTGAATAAAGCTTAGGAAAAACAACCAAAGAATAACGGATGGGTCATGGAATAGTACCCTATGGCCAATATCTTTTGAATCAATCTTAGGGAAAACATCCTTAGGGAATGACGGAGAAAGTAATATAGTATTAGATCCACCAAGTCAAAATGGCTGGACAGTGAAAGTAACTGCACACACTGTACACAAAAAAGTCTATTTAGGTATAATAGATTACTATTTGGATCAATTTTGAGTCAATAATGGACAGAAGTTTAGTCAACATAGAAACAAATTTGTTATACTACCTTAGACATTTAGTATTAATAACAAATCTAATGATGCAATTTTGTTGTGAAAATATTCATTATTGATATATACAAATATTGCTTAAGAAAAATT
>JANSTU010007587.1:0-16625 GCA_027564075.1 Bolitophila hybrida
AAAAATATATGATATTTGTATGTATTTTAGATGCCAAGCTTTATAATATAGTAAAGAATATAATTAGGTTTGATACAGCTCACCTTAATTCTTGTAGATGAAGATCACTGAATTTACACGCGATACCGACGCGAACGCGAATTTCTTGTCTATTACAGGATTATTATATTGTTCACTACGCGCACTATTATGCTGGCACACATAAACCACCGTTTCCTTGGCTGTAGATGCTCTGATTCCCTCGAAATGACTGGAGTAACGGATCTAACGGTTTGGACTTCCTTAGCTCGTGGTGTGGACTGTATGGATTGGATTGCTCTGGCTCTGGCTCTTTCACGGGTGGTATTTTTAACTGCGAATGGCACTGATTCAATTGAGGATCAAAGGACCAAAATGCTCTAACGGTTTCGAAGGACCAAAATGTAAGGTCAAAAGGCATGATTGATGGGAACAATTGTTGGATTGTGCCATATTTACTGATAATGTCTGTGGCTTTTTAAGGCTCACATAAATGTTAAATACTGTTACTCCTTTAAATCGATTAATACATATGAAAATATGTGCACAAAGGCAGCGATATGGCTGTTTTCTGTGTGGCTAATGTTATCTGAGCAGCAACGAAGGCAAACTTTCATCGCTGTTAGTTTTCGCAAATGAAGACAAATCGAAAAACATTGCATACAAAAAGGATTACAGTCATATTTTAGATTATAAAATGTATACCAAAGCAGTAATGATTACGATTAAGATATTTTATCGAATTTTATCGAATTAAAAAAAAATATCTGAGGAACAAGTTGATCGTTCAGTGTCTCAGACAGAGTTCATAACAAACGTAATTTTGTCTATAAACTTAAACTTACTTATGGTTTTGTTATTAAATTGGAACATTATTTAACTGATTATTACATTTATATGTGTGTATTATTAACAGTTGACATATATTTGTTTGGGATAGTTTTTTGAGTTGCCTAATATAGTTATTTAATGTGATAATTCAAATGACAGATCATACTATTTTTATCAAGATTATGTGATTAGTGATCAACTGAATTTTACGCTAGTAAAAACAGAGATAAAACAGTAAGCCCCAGCTGAACTCATGCATACAGTTCAATACATGTTCCATATTTAATACTATTTGACAATAACAAAAACACACTACGTGCAAATTTAAATGTTATGATCTCTCCCACTCCAGCATTCACCGTTTTTAGCCCCACTCCACGACATGCTCGGCGTCCCATCGCCAAGCGATCCGCGCAAATCTTTCTGTATATATACACAAATAAACATACGTGATCGTGTCTACAACAACAAAAACACCAACAACAACACAGCATATCAACAACACTTCGAGTGATCGTGATACCCATTTCCAGTCGAGCTCACGAGTAAAAGTACAGACGTTGAGTGACTGTGGTGCAAAACGGACCTGTATACTTCTCTGCATATAAAATACGAACTAAATAATAACAATAATTTTTTAATTGGATATTATTGTTTTTGGTGAAATAAAGATCAATTTCTGTGTTTTTCCACGGTGTTTTAAGTGTGCCCGTTTTGTGGATTTTAAATCGTGTCACCGGAACTTATTTAAACGATGGAGAAAGAACCCGATTCCATGGCCACCGTACAGATGAAGGCTGACTATGCGCCCAGCGAGGTGTACAGTACGGCTGGCAGTGAGGCACCACCGGTTAGTTTGTCATATAGTATAATATTAATTTATTTATCATTGGTTTTATTTGTGGTATTTTATTTGCTTCAGAGGTGCAGTATTATATTTGCATAAATATGACATTTGACTTTGGAATGTATATGTATATGTATAATATATACGTATATATTGGTAGATAATAGTTTTCTTAATATTGCAAATCTTTGCTAATGTTATACCAATATTTATATTTCAAAAAAAATGCATTCGTTTTCAATTATTTTTTTAAATGATATCAATGTATATGGGCTTCTGAATTAGATATTATAAATGTTTCCATTTTAAAGGGTTGTTACTTTCTATACCTAAAATCGTTTTAAATCGAAAAAAGATTTAGTAGATTATCATGTTAAAGGAAATTATCATAAAATGTTCATATATTTGTTACTGGGTAAAATACGGACTCACGGATAGGAAGGATGGAACTTTTAAAATCAAGACTACCGTAAAAAATCACTAAAAGTACCTTTCAAGTGATAAATATTAAAAAAAATCGTCAAATATGAAATCGTTTTTTATCCTTTTTTAATTTTTTTTATTATTCTGTGGACAATTTTCAGCACAATTCTATCGACTAAGGAATGGTTTATAGATCCGCAATACTAAGAATAAATAAAATAGTATAATAATATCTTATAGAAAATATTGTCAGGATTCTACATCTGACATTTTTTCGTAATACACTCAGATTTCATAATAAATAATAAAATACAAATACAGAAATTAAATAAAAATTAAAAGACTTTTGGTTTCACTGAGAAAATAGAACCGCCCGAGTTCTCCTTAATTTCACCTTTTAGCCTAGTATTGCTTACCTTTGGACGCTTCCTTTGCCAGTTTGTCGTTTTCGGATATCCCACAGTGGGCTGGGATTCAGACTAGGTTAATTTCCACACATTTCAGGATGTAAAATAATGAGCTTAATGAGATTAACACATCGACAACATCACTTTATTTTGAGGCAGATAAAATAGACATTGAAAAAGAAATGTTTAAAATGTTGCTTAATTCACACTAGCAATAACTGATTTTTAGTAAATGAGGGTATAATTTATTCAAATAAGTAATTCATGACAATAATGCGATTAAATCATATTAGACAAAATTGGTAAATAATACGCATAAATCAAACTGAAATGTACTGATTTTTAGTAAATATGGGTGTAAATGCATGCATGCATATAAATCTCATCAAAATTTAATCACTCCTGCTTTTGATGAAAAACAGTACATTTAAATGTAATTCACCAAAATTTACTGAATCGTGCTTATCCAATTTACAAAATATAATATTCTGAAGCTAGCCAATTCACACGCAGTCTCACTTTGTTAACCTAAAATCACGACTCCTCTATATAAATGACCAGAGTCACGTTACTTCTTCGTTTAAATTGCACAGATCACTTACAAAGTGCTGTCTGTCAAAGATCAAACTAAAAGTATATACATTTGAATAGATACTATTATTTGCTATATAGCTCTGCTCAAGGTCAACTAGCCTCGGAACATACAATATACAACCTACAATTCTCATTGAGAACCTCACAATATATTTATATAACAACCGGTGCTCGGTCTCAGTATTTTTATATTTATATCTACATATATTGTAATATTTCTGTATGTTTTATAAAGTGCATATTTATATATTTAAAAAAAAAATCCACATTTCACAATCTCATTCTCTAAATCGTTGGCTCGTAATTATCCACTAGATTTATATCCATTTCAAGTATGTTGTGCTTTAATGCATATATTCAAATATTCTTTTTGTTGATTATTAAAACAAAAAGACTCTCATTTGCAAAAAAAAAAAATAATGCTGTCTGTATTTTGGAATAGTCAGGCAAGCGTGACCGGCGCACATTCGAAGAGATGTCACTGGCGGGTATTTCAATGATATCTATTTGCATTATTGCTATAAAGCTCGTTACTGCGAGCAAGTTTCCGCCTATAATTTAGCTACACATTAAAAACCTGTTCGAGCGTAGATGTTATGCAAGATATAATAAACAAATAGATTTTTTGTGTTGTTTTTTGGTTTCTACAATAGCTAGGAATAATATTGCATATATACACAAAAATTACAAAATAGTTGACAAAAATACCAACGTTTAGTGGCTCACAATGAAATAATGCTAATAAAATATTATTATGATTTCGTGTTAAATTTCATAAACCACATTTATACTATTTAAACTTAATTTTAATATGATGTATGTACCTAGCTCAGCTCTGTCAATGTGCTTATGCGAATGGAATTCTTTGTTATTGTTTATATGCTTTTTCAAGTGCGCGATAAAAGTGACAATGCTTGCATTTTTTTCGGTGTTCTCTGTGGACTGTGATACAATAATATAATAGAATACATTGTATTATGGGTTTGTTTGTTTTGTATATTATACAAGCTAATGTATACATTTATTCTATATATAGTTTTGAGCGCATGAGTTGGCACTTGGCTCTAAGTGGAATTAGCACGAAATGGCATAGGAAAGTCATAACAAAGACTGTGCTTTTCGGTCTTATTGTGTTAATTCTAAACAATATTATTGTACGTATTTTGTATCACTATGTATACAATATGCGTGATACTCGATACTCACTTGATTAATTGTGTATGATATGAATCGGTATTAGCTGTTTATACATTTCGTAAGTATGCTATTCGATTTGGAAACATTGAAATAACGATATTTTTGTTCGCCTGTAATGATACCACTAAACAAACAACATTTATTTTTTCGTAAATTCGCCATTAATACAAATAATATATAATAATAATGTCGAGAGATGAAATTAAATGTGATCGCGACAGACTGAAAGATCTTCAAAACAATATTTGGGTTAATGATTGATTTATTGAAACAAGGTCACTATCTTGGGGTATTATGTTCGGATGCACGAGACATTTTTTTTTATCAAATTCCATAAAAAAAGTTTTTTGGATTTAAAATGAGATTTTTCCAATTTGAATAATGAAACATTAGAAATGCATTATAAGTGGTTTCATACAAGCCATAAACCATACAAGCAACGGCTTAAAAATTGCCTTTTACGATAATCCTCGGTGGAGCCAAATCCATCAAACTACGAATACATTAATACGCATATTTAATTTAAAATACATAACGTATTAGGAACAACAACTTTTCACTATACAAAAATATCAAATTGTATTTCTAATGCGTCACGTACCTATTAGGTAAATAGTTGGGATGTGTCACAACTACATACGTGTATTTTGTATATGTACAATATATTGTAGCTATTACCATAAAACTCGAAACCAGAAATTGTAGGAAATATTAGTAGTTTCTGTGGATGAATAGCAATTATATAATAATTGCGCATAAGGATAGGAAAAATGGGTACTTCGTTCTACATTATACGTGTACTATAGTTTTTTTAAATGAAAACTTATTTCTAATAACATTTGGATAATTTTGGTTTAAAAATTATCATGTTTAAAAGTTAAAGTTATATTTTATATGGTTACATAAATCTAGGCTAAAAACGTTAAAAACTATTTGTGGTTATTTATTATACGTTTAGTACATCCATTAGATTTCATTTAAAATATTTGTGGTTATTTTAACGAAATTGTTTATAATTAGATCTACAAATCGTCTATGTAGAGAGCGAAAATGAATTAACTACAAAAGTGTCTTGGTTTTTGTAATTTTTTCTGCCGCTTATAGTAAATCAAGAACTATTTTTAAAAATCCTAATATTGTTATATATATCTCATTGAATCCTTTATTACCTTGGGCGACATAGGGCCAGTGTGCGATGCCGCACAGCGGATTCAGGTCATGCTAATGTGCTGTTTGTGCTGTGCTACTCCTGAGCTACTGTGCTCTAACACTCACAACACATCCCCGATGGTTAGGTGTCTTAATTTGCCCTGACGTGACTCTAACAACTTTGCAGGGCAAATACGCATATTTTTGAGATATCTCTATGCACCGAGATCTATCTTGCTATTTTATATTCAGAATCGTGAATCATCAACGCCATCATACACTTATTGTACTATACAGGGTGCGTATGTATATGTTAATTGATGGCATTAAGGTTCCGTTATTCCAAATCAATAACCTATTTCAGAAATAGTCTATTAATAGCAGGAGGAACCTATGATTTAGTTCTACATTCGAAGAACACTTTGGTCTGCCGGCCGGGATTGAACCGGCGAGCTTCAACGAGCCAGGCCAACGCGTTAACCCACTCGGCTATGGCTATAAAAAAGCAAATACATGTCATTAAGTTTTCCAGACAGATTTTTAGTCTTTTAGATTTTTTCTAAAGCTTCCTTTTGGTCCACTTGCACTTTCACTGTTTTAATATTTTATTATATTTGCAACAAAAATAAAATAAAAACACTACGAGTTGCTTGTTTTGCAATGAAAACCGAGAAAAATATAAGCCCCACCTCCAGTGGAAATACATTTGAACAACATATGAAAGACGGCTTACAATCCAATTGCAACTGATGCCAATGTTTGTAGACGTTATTGGTAATCTTTAACTATTGGAATTAGTAAGACAAACTTCCTCTTAGATCTTCAAGATTTAATTGATCAACGCAAAAACGTTACGCAAGGTAGGCAAAAGTCGGGTTGCCCAAACCCATAAACACGGAAAACATATAAAACTAAAATCATATAAATTAAATCCACAACAATAAAAACATTTAAATTGGAACATTTTACATTTTAATTCTACATAATTGTACTTATTCCTGATGCGCTCATTTATTTTAGGTTTAATGATTTTAATTTATAGAGCTTTATTTTTTAAAGGTTTCTGTGGTTTTATGTGTGTTTAAATTTAAATAACAGTTACCACTTAAAAATCTCCGATAAAACTAAAAAGTTTGCATGATACCCACAGACATTTAAAAGAACAAGTGACAAAAATCGATTTTATTATTCAACATAGTTGCCTTCGAGGGCGATACAACGATCATAGCGGTCACACAATTTTTCGATACCATTTTTATAGTCTCTTTCTCGTCAAAATAGGCCTCAGTTTCAATTTCATCATTGGACTTAAACGACGATAGAATTCCATTTTATTTCGGTTTAACGCTCCTCTGAAGCATTGATTCGTTGTTGTTTTTGGTCAACTGTCAGCTCACGCGGCACCCACTTTGCACAGAGCTTTCGCATACCCAAATGTTCGTGCACCTTCAATTTGCGATCGTTCATAACCAATTTGTGGATTTTTTTTATATTTTCTGGAATAACAGCCTCATTTGGGCGCCCACTGCGCTCAGCAACATTTGTGCTGGTACCACAATTTTAATTCAGCAATTCACTTCTCTAGTATTTGTCTCGATTGAGCAGAGTTCGGATAATGTTTTTCAACCATTTTTTGGTTTCCACTGTATTTTTTCATCAAAAAGACCAGTACTTCTCTACCTAAACCACCCGAAAATGAAAGTAATAAAATTGTATTCAAACATATTATATTGCCTTTATAAATATTTCTCAAAGCCAAATTCTTAAATATCGCCAAACAAAGCAACATATCGTAAAATAGTAGTATTTAAATACATGTATGTTTTAAATGTCTTTAAATATTAATTTTATTTATTTATTTTAATGTATAATGAAAACAAAAAAAAACAATGAAATTTCACTCACAAATAATGAGTGGAATACCCATATTTTCTTAACATAACATAAAATAGAAGTGTCATTTAATATTTAAAAAGTTTTTTTCCACAAGCAAACGCAATCTCTATCAATTCTTGAAAAATATATTGGAAATAGAGTTAACAATCCAAAAATAAATTGCATAATCAAATTTTGCAATGTCTTATTTCCATAATATAAAAATTGGCCTTTACCAAACTTTAACGCTCTATCAACCCCCAAGGATATATATCTCTACCCTATAATATAGTATAGTTATGATTTTTGTTGTAGGAAAAACCACTCGCTGTACGTGTACAGTTTACCACAAATTCCCAATAGGCAAAGTTTAGTTTTGTGTCTTAAGGCGCCGGCTGACGAAACACAATAAACTTCTCTCAATTGGATTTGTATTCATATTCCAAACCACAATTGTAACTTCATATGTTTTGTAAGGAAAATACTATGTTGTACATTTGGTTTTATCGGAATTCAAAATTGTAACAGAAAGTGTAAAAGAAAATTAACCATAAAATGGTTGTGTGCCAAAAATAATACATTTTTGAGCAAAAACTAAACATATTATATTATAAATTTATTTATATTATATTTTAACATATTTATTAGAATGATCTCGACAATAATATTATATCTATTATTGATTTGAAATTTTGTCAGTACATTCTAAACAAGGTTATCTCGAGAAGGACGTAGAGACTTTTTTATGTTACATATTTTATTTGTTATAAACATATTTAGTACATATTACTAAAAAAGAAACAACTCATTTTTTTATCAAAAATCCATTAATTTTGCCAAAAGTGATAAAAAATACCTTCGTGTTTTTCGGATTTGGGTTTATGTTCTAAATTGATGGCGGGCGTCAGACATCTTTTGTCGATATAACACAAACCATTTCTATATTTCCTTCGAAAAACAAATATATATAGTCTAGGAATTATACCAAATGAAATGAAATTATAAATAAATGTGCACACTGTTTTATTTACTAGTGTTGCCATGTGTAAACGATCACGTCCACTGGAAACTTTGACATTTTTAACAGTATACGTTCTCAGAATGTTAATACGATTGCTAATTGTTGTGTTTACAGTAGGTTTAAAATTTTGTGTTTGGAAAAAATGGAATTATCTAGGGAACATTTTCGAGCGACAATTTTTCATAACTTTCGACGTGGATTATCGAGACAAGAGTTCTACGATGGGCTTAAAATTGTGTATGGCGGTAAAGCACCATCCTATAGCACTGTGAAAAACTGGTACAACGAGTTCAATCGTGGTCGTCCAAAATCGGTAGTAGTGCCATAAAACATCGATGCTGTGCGAAAACTGATTGAGCAAGATCGTATTGTGACATATATCGAGATAGAGGCAACCCTACGCATAGCGGCGACTAGCATACATAAGATTTTGCATCATCATTTGGGTGTGCGGAAGCTATGTTCGCGTTGGATTCCACATAAATTGACGGACGTTCAAAGAAAAGGCGCGCGTCGATTGGTGCCAAGAAATGATCAAAAAATACGACGATGGTGCTTCCAAAAGTGTCTAATACATCGTTACAGGTGATGAATAATGGATTTATTCATATGAACCTGAAAACAAAAACCAATCGACTGTTTGGGGGTTCCAAGATGAAGAATATCCAACAAAAGTTGTGCGAACTCGAAGCACTGGTGGCGTGTTTCTTCGAAAAAAACGGTGGAGACTGTGGCTCTAGAAAATCAAAACGGCGAATCATTTTGCATCATCATCTTCGGACTGGTCAAAGTGCTTCGAAAAATGGTTTGAGCGTATGCACAAGTTTATAAATCTTAAAGGCGAATATTTTGAAAAGCAATAAATGCATTTTTGATTTTACATATTCGTTTTTCCATGACTAGGCCAGAAATATAAGTAGTACCCCTCGTATTACTTTGGGCGATAGCATCGATACTTTTATATTTGCATAATGCTTACATTTTTGATATTTTTTAATTTATTATTTTGTTGTAAAAATGAATGTTTCAATATATATAAAAAAATGTATTTCATTTGAAATTATTTAGGATTTATTTTTATTATGTAAATAATATTTATAGTTTATATATTTATTTTTAAATTATATTTTTTAAATTCTAAAGATTTTAATATACTTTGAAACATAGTTTATTTGAATTGTTTACCTTTTTTCAAAGTAAATTTAACTTTTTAACTTTAAAACTTAAAGTTTTTGTAAAGTCCTTATTTACTAAAGCGACCTCAAAGAAACAATATTATATCTTTATAGAGACACAGTGGGCATAGAAAACATAAAATTCGTGCTTTTATCAAGAAGGAAAATATAATTCATTCAGCTTCGCACATACAATCTGGCCTCATTGAAACACTTGTGAATGCAAATTAAATTGACAATATTCCATAAAACTTAAGATGAAATTGTAGACACAGGATATATTTTATATAGACCAATCACAGTGAAATCAGGAAGCATTTAATCGAATCTTTCTGAAGATTTTTGGAAATCTGTTTGCAGTTCGTCTGTCGGTTTCATCGTTTCATAGAAAAACATTATATATGGTATATTTTTCTCGCAAATCGCTAATCTTCAAGATCACTACTTAATTCTACTAAAGTATTGTGTTAAAAATAAATATTGTAATGTTACAATTCGATTTGATAAAGATAAGGATTATTTTATATTTAGTTTTCATGCCAAATGTATTTCCTCGAAAATACCGAAAAGTTCCCTTTTCATAAAATTATTACAGAATTTCCAAGAACACCACACCAACATTATCTTCCACGAAACCATAATATCATTTATTTCTAAACTGTAATCAAGCATAACTACCGCAACAAACAGAATGTAGTTTCCTTATTATAAAGTTATTACTATAACTTACAACAGTTTAAATACATTTCTGAATTTCTCAGAACAAATGTATACACTCACTCTCATCATTAACATTGTTCGCTCATTTCTAACGGTAATATATTGCTACTCCGCAACATGCGTAATAAACGCTGATTGCGTAAATCTACTACATCAGCATTACACACATGAAGATTATTTACCTGAGCTCACCGCGACGCATAGTATCTTCTTATAATACGCACGAATTCCGCTCGATTATTATATATATATATATATATAAATATTCGTAAGACAACGCCAAATTTGGCACACACATACACTGGCACAGTCTTGACTACACACTTGAAAAGTCCCGGTTGGTAGAGGAAAATCTCAAGAAAATGTCTATGCAACCCGGTCACAATATAAATTATTATTATTATTACTATTATTAACCACACTAAAAATAGGATTTAATTTTTTTTTTATATGATCAGTGATAAGAATTTAATATTTCAACACACACTCAAATATTAAAGAAATGTATTAATTGGATTATTGTATGATTATAACAGTAAAGCGACCGGTTACTCGAACGACTGCAGTTCGACTGAGGTTCCCGAAAAGCCCGCATTTGTGTAAACGGTATAAACGCTGTTTAGTTGTGACGCTTTTCCGAAGGGGCTGCCGAAGAGAAAACGGATAAATATATAAGCAGGTGCCAATGAGAAAAGCGTAACGCTATGCCGGTCGTTTTCTCTTTATAATTCTCTGTTAAAACAGAAATGTGAGAGCCATACATATACTAAACGAGAGAAAAAAGAGGGCTGCGAGAGCATAAAAATTTGCGATACACGTTGCCAAATTTCCGTCGAAGAAGATGCCAAAACGGTGACGTCAGAGATTACATTTAAGATCTAGGCCAGCTGATTCGGGGCCGGCACGATTCTACAAACGTGTACACAAATACATATATAGATATATTTATATATGTATATTTGTATATAGAATAGATTACACGGTGACATGGATTTCGCGTAACTACGTCATGCATTTTGGCGAGGTGCATGGCCGCGGTTTGAACCGTAGCGTGGATGAGCTTTTATGTATATGTATATGTATATATAGTACAAAGTTGATAAAAATAGTTATACAATAATAAAATCGTTGAAAATAATTATAATACAGTAAAATTGTATGTTTCACTTTATTAAATCGTATATTTATAAACCATAACAAAACACCGGATCTGCTAAGCTTTTTGACATTTTTTTAAATGAAAACTGAATAAGGCAGATTTTGTAAATTTTCATTTTAGTTGTCCTTTTAACCGCTATTATCTCATAATGCATACATAACTCGTTTCCTGCTACAAAAGGAAACAAGTTTCAGGGGTGTGACATAAATGTGCCATACATATATAAATACTTTTTTATGTAGAATTTAGTACATATTATGTGCATATAGAAAGCCCCATGCATATGAAACGGAATTTGAATGGAAAGTCCCGGTGTGCAGATTATGGTTTACATATATATATATTTCTGTCAATGTGAGATTATATAGTTGAATAATTATAAAGGCTACCAATGTAGCGTGTACAAAACAATTTAAAAGGAGATGATAAAACATTTTTTTTATCGTTCAGATAAAAAATAAAATGAAAACGTGTTCAGAGCCTCCAGGGGTAATGTGCCACTACTTACCTTAAAGGGATTGTCCTAAAACGGAAATTATAGTTCGCGGAAATGGATCCCTGTGGGTCACTTTTTTCTATGTTGATTTGATATTCTTTAGAGCAGATTTTTTTGTCTGAGTTATTGTAAGCTTTTGTAAAGCACGCATCTAGCTTTGTAATGTATGACAAAGTTCTGTGTACCCAGAACTATTTAATATATAAACAAGTTTTATATCATTAGATTTATTATATGCGTGTGTTTTGTTTGGGATTAGTTTTTTGGTTGTACTGTTGCAAATTGAACAATGTATTATATATAAATTATTTATCATTATGGCTTGAGTAACATACACTATTGGGTTGTTTAAATATTACCGTTTTGTCTCAAAGTAATCTACCCCGTAATTATAGATGAAAATAAAATATAATAACTAACAGATGTAGACTGCATTAGTGCATATTCAATGCTTTAGAAACAATCAGTAACGAAATTATTAGGCGAAACATTGTTTAAGTGGCTTAAAGATCAGCAACTCGAAAAAGATCAGAAAACAAAACCAGAATCTCTCCTATAGTTAAAATAAATAGGAAATCATACGCTGATTACGTGAGGCTAGTAAAGCAAACCATGAATCCTAGCTAAATTGGAGTAGGAAAACACATAATTAAAAGATTCTTCCGACAGTAAGAAACAGTTAAATCTGCTTCATTTAAATGAGAGATTGTTAAGAAGAACTCAACAGCCACCACACTATTTCATATAAGGGACAAACTTTGCAAGTAGATACATTTAAACGTGGCATATTCGAAACTATTTCAATTAGTACGAATAAACATAACTTAACAGCACTAAAACCAGTCTGCAATATTTTTTTTCCACATAAAAAATGTGTGGATATGTGCAAATAGATTTAGAAATATATCTAAAATCAATTGCTTTACCTAAATAAATCAATGATTAAAGAAATATGATTTGTATATAATTGACCCACTGATATACACAGATAACCCTAGTGACAGATAGAAACAGTGTTTCTGACATACTATTGTGTGTGTGGTTTGTGTAAATGTGTATGTGTTAGTGAACGCATGTCACGGGTACTCATCAAAAAAGGCACCGCTATTATCATCCTATATTGTGGTCAATTACATGTAAGACATCGCGTAAAATGCATACAGATGATAACAAAAATGAATACATTTAGAATGTTCCTACTGCACTGCGTATTGTATTCATTTTGTTTATACAATATACCAATGTTTATAATCACATTTTAATCTTGACAACTGGGTACTCAATGCGCAACACAAACATTCAAACAATGTGACAGAACACAAAGCTGTGGTTTTTGGTTTCAAAAAAAAACTGACTCTTAAGAAAATAGCAGTGCAGTAGATTTTTTTTCTTTTAGTTTTTCGAAAGATGAAATTATTCTTGAAACCTGGATAAACACAGTGAAAATTATGTTTTTTACACCGTCAGGGCTTATAAAAATTTGTTAGAAACATTTTAATAATAATATTATATTATACACAAAAAAAAAACACCACCGGCAACTTGTTTCTAACCATCGTCCTCTTTGGAAATGCCGTTGACAAGAGTAGATGGGAGTTTTTTTATATTTTTTTTGAATTAAAATTGATTTCTTATATTTAAATATTGTTATTATAATCCATCTACATGCCACCACCGGCCACCGGTTTCTCACAATCGTCCTCTTTGCGGACATAGATATTATGACTGACTCCGGTTCGAACTCACATCATTTCATAATTTATAAATCTAAGCCACTGGTTTTGATATTTGTTGATTGTAATTGTATATGCCAGACCACATATATCCACAGATAGCTGGTTATGCATTTCATATGAAGTAATAACAATCACATACGTAAACCTTGTAGTACACACATTATGAATGTATGAGTTTAATATATGTAAACCACTCTGTCATGTTTTTTACATGTGTAAACCAAACTGTCATATGTTCAGTGTGTTTTACATATGAATAATAACATTTAAAATGCGTGTGATATATTCCTGCATTTTGGCACACAACAAATAACCATTTTTATTGTATATAATAATTAAACGAGAAAAATCAAAAATAATATTAAAATTAAATCTGTGTTTACACACGTAACGTGGTGCCACGGTTATAGGTACATAAAATGTGTTACACATACACACTTCATGCTTCATTGGATTGTTCGCGAAATTCACACTATTAGCTATCTGTGTGCCAGGGGAATTGGGAATTGTAAACGTTTAAATACAATAGGAGAATATATTAAAATCATCGAGATTCACGTAACATAATTTCGGTGCATTTAGGTTTCGTTGCAGTATGATTGGAGCTTCATCTTGGTCTACCACAGTAGGATTTAACTTCAATGAAAATGACAGAGATTCCAACATGTTTTCAATGTAGATAGAAATAAATCATTTTTTCTCGATGATTGTTGATATTATCTCGAATGTTTGGAAACACATTTTGAATTAATGCGTCCATAGATGACACAATGATGTAAAAATTATCTGGTAACTGAATGGCTTTACATTACATGCATAATTTTTGTTAAATTCAATTTGTAAGCACTGCTACAAATTGATGAAGCTTTGAAATCTTTTAACGTTCTAATTAAAGCTTCTGGGTCACATTCTACGGTAACTCGCGTTATAAACAGACATTGTTCTACAAATTAAATCAATAACTCGCGTTACATTTAATATAATAATAATAATAATAATTTTTCAAAATTCTGCGATATTTTTAATTAAAAAAATTCAATAATACAATATTGTAAGCAGATCTTCATCTTCATCTTCTTCAGTTCAATTCATAGAACAAACAGGTCTGAATATACCTTTATATCATCTTTGTGGTTTCGATGTTTGTGATATACAGTGCTGGCAATCTTTTAAAATGCAATGACGCGCATAATTAATCAAGGCCTGTGTTTGCATTTTCTTTAACTCCCGATTTACATGGAATGACCCTTCTAATGAATGTTTATGTGCCATTGTAATTGCTGTCATCCTGACATCTGATACAAAATGGATGACGAGAAGAATACAAATGTAATTTCCTCTGCAACTTCTACTTATTATTCCTCGTTTTATTATATTGTTCATCTAATTCTTCCTCTTCTTTTTCTCCGTTTTTCTCTTCTTTTTATTCTTTTTCCTCTTTTAGTCCGATTTACTGTCTTTCATTTTATTTAAATATATTATTGTATTAAAACAATCCGGAGCGCCAGTGTGAATATAAGGGATTTTTATATACTACAGGAAAACCAAGTATTACTCGTCCCGCTGCCTTCAACTGGATAAACTCGACGCAGCAAGAAGCGAGTTTAAATATTTAATCAAGTAGCAAATGGGCTATAGTCTTCATCACAGGGTTAGAAAATCTAACGGAACCTGGCGACTGTGAGGAGACTACAAAGCGCACAATTCACATACTTACTTCATGATCGTTATCCACTTCCTTATCTAATACCCTGAGAGATAAAAGGATATTTTCTAAAATATATTTACAAAAAGCTTACCATCAGGTGCCTATGAATCCGATGATATACCAAAAACTTCGATTATAATTCCATTTGTACTAGTCGAGTTTATGTTTATAACTTTCGGATTATGCAATGCGGCACAGACTTTTCAACTAATAATTTACAACAAACGACATCCAGAGCATCTTCATCAGGTTTTTCATCGTCTTAAAGAGACTAACAGAGAAATACATTTGTTAGGACATCATATAACGAAAGATGGTAATCGATCGCTTCCCGTCAAAGTTACTGCCACTTTAATCCTACCAAAGCCGATTGTTGCAAAGGAGTTAAAATTCTTTCTCGCAATGGTAAACTTATATACTATTTTCATTTCGTACGTTATGAAAGCATAGCATATTATTTTGTAGATTATTAAGGGACATATTAAGAACGACCTAACCACCCAAAGTCTCTTTTATGGGATGCAAAAAAGTTTGCCGACTTTTCGTTACACATTTTCCATCGGTAACCCCGACATTCATTTTCAATGATCAAAAACATATATTCTATTTTTAATTAATTACTAAATAATTAAAGGTTAATACAAAATAATAAATATATATTTATAATAAATGTTATCATATTTTCTTACATTAGATTACATAAGTTTTCAATTTTGGTAGAAATGCAACACACAAAAAAAAAAGTTAAAGCCCATATTCTAATATAAAAACTAAATAAAACCTCACTTCCGCTCTCTATACAACGAAATGCTATTCATGTGGAATGCTTGAACAACCTTAGTATATAATTCCCTTTCCTTTACCAAGATCTTACCTTCAAAACCTGACTTCCAACCTTCTTGTCTGTCTGTCACCCTTCTTTCCTCTAATTTATTATGTATAAAAAACGTTTGATGTTTTGTTTATTTTTTTATGATTGGTTATTTAAACAAACCTTTATTTTAAGACGAGCAAACATAGGGCACCCCTAATATCAGAGCCGCCAGTTCTTTATAATTATTAGGGTATACACTATAGTATATCACGCTTTTTGCATAAGCCCCAATCAAAAACACAGATAAATGGGCGAAAATATTCTTTGAGACCAAACATAGCCATAGTCGAGTGAGTTAACGCGTTGGCCTAGCTTATAGGAGGTCGCCGGTTCAATCCCGGCCGGCAGACCGAAGTGTTTTTCGAATATAGCACTTTAAATCAGTAGGTTCCTCT
>JANSTU010007598.1:0-16624 GCA_027564075.1 Bolitophila hybrida
CTCCAAATTCGACAATTTTGCTTATTGACATACCCATTCAACCAAAAGTGAGCTTCATCGCTGAACAAAATTTTCTTTTGAAAATCGGGATCGGTGGCGATGCGTCGCGTGAACCGAACCATTTTCTAAAGTTACACTATTGAACGTATTTGATGAAAAAGAATTTCATGCAGTTCGTTTTTTTCCTCACAATGTATCCATCGACGAACAAATGATTGTAGTATGCCGCCAATCATGTAAAATGTTCATAAAATGAAAGTTGAGGCATTTCCGGATTCAGATTACATCGATTATGGATTGGGAGTAACAGTCGTTTTGAAGCTGCTGATTTAACTGTATCATCCATTGCAACGTTGCGTTGCATTCGATAATTTCTTCACTTCTCATCGATTAGTGTCTCGTTTGTCTCAGCTGAATTTTTTCAGCACTGGCTCCATTCGAGATATTCGAACTATCAGCGCTCCACTTATGGATGTTAAAACGATGAAAAAAGAGCGTGGTTCGTTGGATTACGTGTTCGACAAGAAGAATGAATTGTTGATAGCTCGTTGGAACTCCGTCGTTACAATTATATCGAACCATGAATCGTTAGGGCATATGCACCGTGTAAAACGACGACGGCACCATGGTCAACGCATGGAAACTTAACTCTGTGCCTAGAAAAAGCGCAGACACTCTCGAAATGCAAAATAAAGGAAGTGATCGGTCAAAGAGTCGAGTCGCTCCAAAGAATTCCAGTGGCGTCAAGCGAAACCAGCGAGACGAAAGATCGCAAATGCACTTATACTGAGTGATGAAATTGCGTTAAATGATAGAAAGCGTTTTTCACAAACTAAAAACAAACATTTAAAATTAATCATTTACACATAAATAAAAATCTGTTTTGAAATATAAATGAATGTGCAGTGTTTTGCATTTGTGTATATTGTATTGAAAAAATCTTGAAAATATTCACTTGTTTACGTACCCAGCGGTTTAAGTGCGGTCGTAAATGGGTTAATTCATTTAAAAAAAAACACAAAACTCAAAAATCATGTTTAGAAATACCTTGGAATTAGCACCGAAAAAGTGTTACCAAACTTGATCGGTATGGGCATTAAGATTTATGGGTTTAGTGATTTATGCGCTTTTAGACTTGAGCGTGTGATCTGTTCTCTAGCCACTTAAATACAGTTGGCAGCACTGCGTTGAACAATAACTTTTCCATATAGCCAGTGACAATGACAAGTGACACACGCAACAAAAAGAACATACATAAAATAAATATTATTTTTTATTTTATTATTTAAATTCTTGGTACTACTTAGTCGAGTAGAATTAAATATGATTTCTATGTCACACTTTAATACATTCTCAACTAAAAAAAAGATTCTCCAAAACGCTGCCACGAGCGATAATTGCATAACTTTTTAATATTTTATATAATGCAAAGTAAAGTTTTGCCGCATGATTTTTCAACAAGCCTCCTCCATACACCGGCTTCAGCACAGACGCTATATTGTGTATAATTGAAAAGTTCCAAACGACTTTCAAAAACATTTAAAACCGCATTTAAAGCAAGTGTGGAAAAATGTTAATCGTCGCTCTTGCGCCCTTAACCCGCGCGCCAAAAATCCGTTTCAGTTATGTGTTTTTGGTGCATGCTGTGTATAGAATATACAGTACATGTTTGTATGTGTGTGTGAAAATACATTAAATTTCCCGCGCAATGCACGTAAAATCAACGCGCGCGTGCAAAGCGTCCGCGCACTATAATGATTCGTTATTCGTGCCTCGAGGAAGCGCAGCACTAGTGCTCGCCATATAGAAACGACTCTGGGCGCGCTAAACGCTTTTAGGCGGATCGCATGTGTATATGCGTTTTATTGCTTGTGTGCAGTGCCTCAATAACTCTAAGCGAATTTTCCGAAGGGAAAAACCGCAGTTGCTGACGCCGCTGCCGTCGCCGCACTTGAGGCAAAAAACGATCGGGCGCGCGCCATCACATTTTGCAGCGCTTTAAACGACTTTTTCACAATTTTTTTACACGAATTTCCATTAAAACAGAGTTGTTCGCTATGTGTGTGTTTGTATATGCAGTCATGTATTCATTGCTAGCGACTGGCAGTAAAGCACACATTAAAAGTTCGAAAGCTTGTGGTGGAAATTCGATGCAAAGAAACATGAGCGCAATCATCAAGTTCTTGATTATGAATGCTTTTTCGCCGCTTTTATTTGAGTGTATGTGTGTGTGTGTGGAGTGCGCTATATGTATATATATACAGTTATATGTGCCAAAGTGCATACGAAGTTAATGTATATTTTCCAACAAACTGCGGGAAATCGATTTCCACTCAAGCACCACAGTTTAAAGCCATATGCCCGTTGCAATTTTTTTTTTTTTTGTTTGTTCTACGCTTTGTTTCTGCTGTGTACATTTTATAAGTACTCATTTTCGAGTGTCTGCACTTTTCATGGGGCACCCCCTTCAATATTCAGCGAGCACTGAAAATGGACACGGAACTGGGTGCGTGTACTCGAATGTGAAATAATGTACTTTTGTGTATACACAGAGATTTTCAAATTTCGGGATGTATACAATTAAACAAGTACGCGCGCACGCAGATTTAATGGGCATTCATTTGCGCATATACACAGGCGCCGCTAACGATCAATTGGAATATTTCAGTTAATGGCAGAACTCGAGAGTAAGCCCCTATATAGAAATCAAAGAGTACAGAGTGAATGTGGCGAATGTTTAATGAAAAGCCGTCAAGTGCGTATGTGGAATGTGAATATAGCGGGTACCTGGGAAAGTGTATGGTATTGAAAATTGCTTGATAAATGGCTTTGAACGGATTTTAGACCAATTTTAATTGAAGAGCATTTGCCGTGCTGTATCTACATTTATGAAAAAGAGATTTTTGGAATATGTAAAATAATCGTGTCATAAATGCAAAATTTTGGAGTTTCGATTCAAATTCAAATTTAGATGAACAAAGAAAAAGGTGCATATGATGGACTTACACAGCATATTTTATGTCGCAGCTGATTCCTAACATTATATTTAATAAATCAATATCTGGTATTTTTCCACCTTGGAAAAATAATTTGAGCTGAAGTTTTCTATAGTCAGACCTGCAGATGTGTAAAAGGGGGTAGAGGGTTATTTGTGGTTTCAATCGATAATTTAAATATCTGTCATATAAAAACGATGAATTGAAACTTACTATTATTTAGGGAGATAGGAACACACATATTTGTATTTTGATGTACGAGAGGAATAAAAAACCGAATGGTCAATTTTTAAATGGTAAAGAGTTGACGTAAAGAGCCGTTGGTGTCAATTATCGTCTGTCAATAGACAATCGTCACATTTTGACATTTTTGAGAGAAACTGAAAGTTAAAACTGACTAAAGTTTTCTAAAGTTTATCTAATTTTTTTTATTTTGACAACAAAAATAAATATTTGGGGACCTCTTAGGTGTCAAATTAAACAGTAAAAGACTTGTTTAAGGGTGGAAGGCGAAATGTTAAAATTGTAAATCGTATCTTGAAAAAGGTATTTAAAAAACCTATGATTTAACCTTTATTATTTAACCATATTAATTTTTATAACCCTTTCCTACCCTTATACACACAAAATGACAATTTTTCCCCTATCTTCCTTAAGAGGGTAAGCAAACATGACTGTATTTTTTTTTTTCGGTGATGTATTTTTACAATTAGGATAAAATGTATATCACACATTGTTTATTGGTCCTTTTAACCTATAAGTAAATACATTTTTTCTATATAATAAAGAATAGGTGTGAACGATTATTCTTCAGGCAACTGTTGGATGGCTCATAAAAAATTTGGTGAATCAAATATTTCTAAAATGGTTCGACAGAGAATGTATTTCTGAATATTTAAAAAGTAATTATCGAAAAATCTTGAACACTTCTCGAGATAACACATCAACCGTATAGAAAAGCATAGTTTCGAGAAAAAATCATTTAAACATTACGCGGAAAATTTTTATATAAAAAATTATTATTAGTATAAGTTATTTTAAAATCTTAAAAAATAATAAAATCAAAAAAAAAAAAATTAAAAATTAAAAATCATTTTTAAAAGTTATTTTAGTAATATTTGTATATATATATTTTTTTTCAGAAAAACTATAATTTAAAAAAAAATTAATCAAAAAGAAAATAATCCAAAACTATTCCTACAAGGCAGAGATGACTACGAGTCATGGAAGTTTTCAGTTTCAGCCCATCTGGAATACGAAGGTCTATGGTCAGCTTTATGTTTTCATGTTCTTCACTTTTGTTGCAATAACCACATTAAACAAGAACATCATGAAAATGTACAATCAGTTTTGACACACGACCTCGAGCCATCTCCAGATACTATAATTCCGTTAGAAGACAATTCAATTACTTATATCTATCATTTCTTCTTCTGCAGCAGCCTTCCTATATACTGTAGCAAAAGCTTTTGCTGCTTCTTCAGTATATGTGCCGTGATTACATCAAATAATGGCAGAAACAGGTTCCATTTCTTTCAACCCTTTTTCAAGACGACGCATTGCATTCATATGGAGAGTTTACTAGAGGAGATAAAAAGGAGGAGGAGATTGAACGAATGTTTCGTTAATTATGCATTGACGTTTCAACATACTGTACTTGTCAAACTGTGACAGACAACTAAAATTCTATATGCGAAAGCAATTATTGTTAAAACTTCATGGTTATATGGATTTTGAAATATTAAGACAGAAAATAATAATACCTTGACCATCAGATTTTTTATCCATCTCCACCCTCTATACACGAAAATATAAAAAACATTTTCCCCTATCTTTCTTAAAGGCAGTAGGATTATATTAATAGTTTTTTATATGTTATGTATGTAACCTTTAAATTAAAAAATGTCATAACTTATTTAACTCTCGATGGTCACTAGGGGTCAACTTGACCCTCCAATGTTTAAATGATTGCCCGTATCGTTCCGAATGATTAAAAAAAACAGGATATTATTTTTGTTAATTAAATTATAAAAATGCCGAAAAAATCAAGCAATTCGATCAAGCAAATCAGACATTCGATTCTAAGAATCAGTTTTTAATTCTTAGAATCGAATGTCTGATTCCTTAGGAGTTTAAGCTCTTCAATTTATATTATATTTATTATTTCTTACCTGCCTTTATTTAAACAATTCATATCATCAGACTAATCGAAAAATATTAATGATTGCCTACATTTGTCGAACCTCCTATTCCTAATCAATTATGACTTGTGTATCCATTTTCCTCGAAAATTAATACTCTCGCTATCGTCAGAATCGACGCTCACACACATACACATTTTGCAATGTAATGCAATAAACAATTAAACTTAAAGCCTGCATAATATATATATATACAAATATATACATACAAAATACGATTAACTATAAAATAATCGTGTATTTTAGTATGTATACATACGAGAAACACTATGAAAATCTAGTTAAACACACTGAAATATAGTGTGTAATAATATAGTAGTTATAATGCTACTAAAATAAACCACACACATTAAATCCAGTCGATCAGGCTATCGCATGTTTGTGTATGTGTGAGTGTGGCTTATATTTGCGCGGTCTGGTTTTCCGTATAATGAAATTAATTGAGTCAGCTTGGCCTCGTGGAATCGAGCATTATGCTCGGTCATGATTTCCAGATATAATACATAATACACAACTTGTATGGGAGTATATATACTATATGTATATATATATATATATTTTGATAACACGCAAATTTATAGCAAAACACGCTTATTCCAATAAATACACTCGAAACTATATTTATGTACACACATATTACACATGTACATTATTATATTCGAAGCAAGCGCTCCTGTGGGATACAACAATATACAATATCCACATATACAACCAGCGAAAACAGATGCCCACTCGGCAGCATAGCATATATGCAATATACATAATATATAAATATATTGTATAGTATATATGTATGTTTGTATTCTGCCCCCTTGGCCACTGCGTAACTTACATTATTTTCCAAGTATAACGATCCGCTCGGTTGGCAATCGAGAAATTGCGAAATTAAGATTTGAAAGAGCGCGCGCTCGGAACTTCGAATGAAGCCAGACCAAGAGCAGCATAATTGTTTAATGTTTAAGTATATAGTATATACGTACATATTACATAAAAAGGCTCAATGTATATAAAGAAACGAAGAACTTTTTCTTTGTGCCAATCAGGATGTATAGTTGGGGAGCTAGTGTGAGTGCTATTTGTTTTTAATTTAATAATACGAGTTCTGCCAGATGAAATGTGCTCGAGCACGTGGTTTCACAGAAAAAAAATCGTTTTTATTAGGGGATGAAATGGATATGTCGGTTGAGAATGGCTAGACGATTCCGACATGGAAAGCGACCGCTCGTGTAATAATTATAAGAAGACGAGTCTTTGTGCGCGTTTTTATATAGTTTATATATCATTTGACATGGAATTGTGAGGAAAAGATAGATATAGATTACATCAGCGTAAGATAACATTTCTAAAATGTCTTAACTGGTTATATAAGAAAAGTTTTCTAGAAATTACATGTTAATGTTATTAGAAAATCAACATAATTTTAAGAGTTTCAATTGTTGTTGACAAAACGATAAAAAGGTATTTTTTAAAGATTGGGATTAACTAACTTTTAGTTAGCAATACGAGTATTTCATATATGTCAATAGTCCTAAATAAAATGGGAGACAAATTCGAAACCATTTTAATGATTTTTGGTCATCGGGACCAATGGTTTAAGGGCACTTTTTTCTTTTGCATTTGAGATCTTTTCGATTGGATATCTTAGTTCAACCAATCCAGTAATCAAACACAATACACTCCTGATTTGGTTAAAAGTATTTTTGCATCCCCTTCCCGCTAAATGGACCGTCTTCGCCTTTGAAGAAGGTTCATTGGCTTAAGCCCACTGTTTAGATTGTTGTTTGGTATCTGGTGTGTAATAATAGAGCATTTAAATCATTTAAATCCACTGTAACAAATCTCCTTTGAAATCAGTCGGTCCAACAGTTCCTTCGAAGTGGTCATGAGTTGTTGTTTTTGATCCAATGTGAGAAAGCGCGGCACCAATTGCGAAAAGCTTTCTCATATGCAAATCGTTATGCAATATTTTGAAAACTTGTTCAGTAGATACCTCGTAATCTCTGCTATATATCTCAACATGATTTTGATTTGAATCTACGAACGCGAAATAAAATATGACTGTCCAAAATAGCTGACTTTTTTACAGGAATCTCATAAAACACCAATAATTAAAGTACTAAAACGGTTTTGACGAAAAACGCCATATTGTTCAGGTCAGAAAGATTTATATCTATGTTATATAAAGACGAAATAAACTTAATATTAGGGTAAAATCTACAGAACGACGCGACGTAACTGATGGAGAAAAATCGACCTAAATTTAAAATTAAATATATACGTAAAAATCATTGTAAAAGTGACCTATTTCGACTTCAATCCTACCAATTTAAATAATCCTGGATGTCTATTTTATACGTACTCCGTTTATTGAGGCACTCATCGCCTTACATGTAATTTGTAAGAAAAACAGTAAATTTCAATAGTATCTTTAAAAAATGTTAACTATTTGAGTAGAACATTAAAAAAATAATTAAAAAAATAGAAAAATATAAATAAATATTTATATATAATATATTAATAACATATTTTTACAGAACTGATATGTTTGATCTGACATTGATAATTGATAAGAAAATGATAAATTATAGATTAAAGAAATAATAATAAAATTTATTGCGACTGAATATTTTAGTGGAAGTTCTCATCGCTTATCTAGATAAGCTTGTGCCGATTCCTTTGCCAGAGTCTTAAAAAAAACATCTTATCAAAGGTGTCGACACCACCCTGTTATAATTGTGGATGATTATTGGTTTATAACATTTTTACTTCTTCTGTCGCATGTTTTGTATACGTCAGAAAAACATTTTTGTTCGCATCATGAGTAGAAAAACTTACAAACGAAATGCAAATGGACCTCTTTGGCAATAATCTTTGTTGTGCTGTGCTGTGTTTACAATTCTTTACCCAATGAATAGGTTTTGAAAAAGTAAGCCATTGTATTATTTGATCCAACATTCAAAAAACGATTTGCCAATCGCATTACCAAGCCATGAGCAATTCCAGTAGACCTATTTTCTTGTGGTTATGTGCCCAAATATATATTAGACGATTACGGATAACTGTTTACCGCATCCACATAATACAAAATATTTGAATTCCATACTTTACCGGATTTGTAGGAAGGTTTTTGCGAAACGAGCACCTGTTTCTAGTTGTCACCAAAAGCTCATCGATTGTGAGCTCTTTGGATGGCACATTTACAAATAATCCGGTTTGTTGTATTAAAAATATCTAAACTAATGGAATGGAATGAGGTAGGGTACTTTTGAAAGCCTTAATTTGGTTAGAAACAGTGACTGTACAGAAAGGATTCGTGTCCGATCTATTTTTCTTCTTCGTATTTATTCGCACTTTTTCTCGTAACAGAAGGCATAGACCACTAAATCTGGTTTACTTTTGTTCCTAATATTTTAGGCCACGATGTGCATCAACTGCCACTAGCGGCTCGACTTCTTTCTGGCTCATCAACTCCATATCTGACTTGGTACTATCTGAATCATTATCGTTTCCATTACTGCCATCAAATCGTCTTCAAATTAATGTAAAGACTTCCAAACGGCACATTATCATCGCCGGCATGTGTATCCAAAATGTATATTAAACAATTGCCGAAAAAAGAATTGTCGGAATAACAATTTCCAGAATATCAATTGCCGGAATATTAATTGCTGAAATAATAATTTGCCCGAATAACAATTGCCGGAATAAAAATTGACAAATTCAAAAAAATTATAATTATTAACATAAACATTGCAATTATATTAAAAAAAAGAAGTTGTAGCTAATATTGAAGAAAAAGAGCCCTGGAGTAGGTTAGGTTTAGGTTAGGTTTCAGATCGTGTCGCTCGCACCCTTCCTTTAAGGGTGAAAGTTTTTTTTTATTTTAAATTACTACTTATATTTTTTTTATTTTTTTTTATTATTTTTTGTTCAAAAAGTTGTTGGTCATATAGTAATAAACGCCATCCCTCTATCCGCCATCCCTCAAACCACCATCCATCTAACCGCCATCCCTCTATCCGCCATCCCTCTATCCGCCATCCCTCTATCCGCCATCCCTCTATCCGCCATCCCTCTATCCGCCATTCCCAAGGGTTTTTTTTTAAATAAGCGATATTCAAAAAGACATTCGAAAAGATATTGGTCAATTTCTACGGGTTATTTTAAATAATCAAAAACCATTGCCGGAATACCATTTGGGGCAATTACACGAATTTATATTAAACTAAAATTGCCCGATAATATTCTAAACAATTTTTTTATTTTATTAATGTTCTTTAATTTAACTCGTTTCCGGTAACAATGGAAAATATTAAATATTAAAAAATCATGGTTTTTATGGGGTCGATTTTTATAGATTAATTTAAAAAAACATGTTTTTGTTATTCCGGCAATTGTTTGGGCGACTAAGATTAGCTAAATAAATGATGCGGAATCCCATATCGTCGTTTGTGCCCATAACTTCTAAAGTGCATAGTCTAGATATTTATTAATTGGAGGTAATTTTTCCAATTGGGTTATATAGTTTGACAGTTGGATGACCTTAGTTTACGTTTTAATTTCGGTTTATAGGCCTTGCAACATTTTCAAGTTTATGCTTTTTTATCGAAAAATTGTGTTTAGCGATTAGGCTAATTTTTTTGTTAAACGGCTTCTATAACAAACAAAATTGCCGTATTTGTGCCGATGAACAGGACTGTATGTCTTTAACTGTCTCGCTACAGGGTAATCATAAATGATTTTTTGTTGTCAGAATTTTCAAAATATTTGTGTATCTGCAGCTAACGAAACGATCGCTTTATCGAGAGAAACGTTTGATGAAAAAGAGGTGTTAAGGGATGGGTAGGGTAAGGTTTTAAATGAGACAAAATGGCATATTTTCAATATTTTTTTCTGCAACATTATTCATTGTTTTAGTTATTTCATATACACGTAAAATATCTGAAGTATCTTTGGAAAACAAAAATCAATTAAAAATATCAATAAATAAGTCCGTGACAGCGAATCGCTGGAAACGCCTCAAAAAAAAAATCCAACAAAATCACATACTTGTTCGTGCAGTTTGTTAGTATACAAATCGAACATAAGGGCCGAACGCTTAAAACGCTGTATCTTCGATACTTTTACAAAAACCAACATTTAAAACCTTGCCCTCCTCCTTCCCATATTTCATTGCATCTGTTGAAATACATTTGTGGAGTGCGTACCTGGTTATAAGTCGATAAGAAGTTAATAATTTCTTGAAACTGTGGTGAAGATGTAACTAAATTATACCACAAACGTTAAATAGTTAAGGTACAATCGTTTATTATTAAAAATCCTTGAAAATATTATATTTATATTATATATATATATTTATATTTGGTATTTCCCCCTTAAAGTAGTAGTTGAACCACTATCAGAATTTCAGAAAGCCTAAATCTGGTCGAATTGTTATTTTTATGACTATTATTATTTTTACATGCTTTACAAATCAAATCATAAACCAACCCCAAAAAGATGAAACCTGAAATGACGATGTATTTACATAAAAAATCAAAGCAATTAGTACAGAATAAAAGATAATGTAAAAACCACGTAATAAAGAAGATAGCACCATTCAAAAAAAAAACTTTCTTTAAAGATCTGGAACAATAAATTTCCATAATGTTCAAAAACATCAATTTTCACAGTTTAAACGAAAACTATTTTAACATCCTCAAGCACGATTATCCTGTATATAATCTATTTACGCTAGTAACATATATAGTGTGTTTTTATTAAATTGCATCCAATGTTTGTTTAAACTATTTAGCAACCACATATCGTACGTAGAAGCTATTATTATATGATTTATTAAGGGCACAAAGCTCCATTCCATCCATCTTTTTACATCAAATGTATCCACTAAATAATCCAAACACTCACATTTATATATTACACTATGTGTCACAATAGTCTGCCGTCGCATCGTCTGTACTCGAAATCAAGAACTTTTTGAGCGGTAGAATTGCATAATACATGTTTATTCAAATGATTGAAGAAATCCATTTCAGCGCTAACAACTAAAAAAAAAGAATCACTGAGTAAAAACAACGCAGCAAAAAAATGCTATTCGAATACTATAACTATACAGAGAAATAAAAAGCACCATGCCAACGATGAAGAAAAGCTTGGCGCTCAATTGCATTGTTGCTGGCCCGAGGGGCTCATTTCATTCTTTTTCAGCAGACACCCAGCACACAGATAAAGAAAATCTTTCTTTTCTGTTAATCCGTGTGTGCGCACCAGTTCTAATATTAACTCGATTCTGCCGTGGGGCGCTGATGCGCTGCCACGATGCCTGAGCAAAAAAAAAATGCGCGCATAGTTTTATTTATACAATACATAAATATAGCAGCGGTTTTCCGGTTCTTTGGCGTGGATTTTTTTTCACTGGATTATAAAAACGAGAAAAATGCATCACGACGTATACGATAGGGCTTAAGAAATCTAGCGTTAAGTGCGGCTTAACGTATACGCATAATTATAGAAATAAACGCATTTAATTGCATTTACGTAGAATGTTCTTAAATAACTGTTTATTTTAATGTATTCTACAGCCTCGCACAAATGAACATATAGACCTAATGGCTCAATCTCTGAATAATAGTTCCGTTTGTGTACATCCTCCCCATCGCACGCACAGTATAAAGTTTAATAGGTACATATACAAATACACGAAATTACATCTATTAGGTGAACTGCAATGAAAAGCGGCACGTGGAAATTCTATATATATGTGTGCAATTAAAACAGATACCTAGGACACGCTGAGCTAAAAATGCAATCAATTAATGACAACGTTTATACGTATAATATACAGTAATTGCGCGAGGGAAGCTTATTGTTTATATACAAAAACACCCCGCATACTGAGGGAATTCGTTGACTGGCCAATATTTGAACTGTGCCACCGTTACAACAGCACCCACGCATGTCCCATAAATTGCAGGCTCGTGCACATTTAATATAAATGAATTTATCGATTTTTCCTGCGTTGGTCGTGGGTGTATGTGTATGTGTGCTAGCGCATTTTCCGACGTATATCCGTATTTCACAGGTCGGCTTTACTGGTAAATCGACGGGAATTTATGCGCTCGAATGCGATCACATGAATAAACAACATCACACATACAAATACAGTATATATAATAGCGTGTGTGGGTGTATATGTACAATGCATTGCAGTCAATGTGCGACGATGCACCGTACTGTAGCACCCCTGTTTGCCGCGCCGGCCGGCCAGGGAGCGTGTTGGGGTTCGGTGAGCGACTGTTTATGCAATCACGAGGCACCCGGTCAGTACCCACACCAAAAGTATATAACCCATCTCATTCACATGCAATGTTACATGTAACCAGGGGATGTATGTTTAAATATAATAGTATATATTTGTTTTAAATACATTATACCAAGTTATATCGTTTATGTAAAAGAAGAAGCGTCGCGTCTACCTTACATAATATAGAGAATATACAATATGTTATTTGATTATATACACGAGTACTAATATGGCTATATTTATAGAATAGGACATTCACCGTATAGTTCAGAGTTGAATTTTTAATTTTTCCACAATTTATTTTCTTGTTAGGTGTATTTTAATGAGAATGTATTTGTGTTTTAGTGTTTTGCGCGCGTCGGGATTTACGTTTATTATATAGCCAGGTAATTACATGCGAATAGCCGCGATAAATTATACAAGTGCCGAAGCTTTTTAATTGTATGCTATTTCAGTATAATTGCAATAATAAACATTGCATATGGTTTAAATAATAAGTATAATTTTACATACGATAGATAATTATGTCGCTTGGAAATGCAATTCGATATAGTTGGATTATTTTGGGAATTATCTATGGTATAAACACTCAAAACTATTCGAAGGTATATAAATATATCTGTAAACTGATTGATATGATATAAAACAATTATATCATGACACCCCTAAGGGTGGTATTACGGTTCAAATCACATTGTCACAGGAAACGACTTTCAGCTCGATTGGATGACACACCCACACAAAACAATACTTTATATAAATGATTTAATGTTGATAGCAATTTATGATTAAGTTCTGGTGTGCACAGACGTTGGTGGAATTTGTTTGTTTGTTTTGTTGGAGTTTTATCTGAATGTCCTTGTTTTGCCACTACCATGTCATTAAGTCTAAACATTTTATTATAGTATTATTTCATTTATTATTAAAGCTCATAGATCAGTGATCTAATACATTATTTAAAAAATATTATAAAATTGGTGCTATGTTATATATAAAAATTACTTAGTGCTTAATATATATCATAGCAATTGCGTGGTCATTCCACTTCAGTTTATTATCCACGATTAAACTAAACCACCGGTATGTTGTTATGACTTTTATATAATTGAGATTAGAGCGAACTAAAGAGGAAAACATGACACCGAGATTTTTTCTAAAGCTAAAACTCATTTATGAGATTAAGATAATAATAAATAAGATAATAATAAATAAATAAATAAAGATTATATATTTTTGTAATACCTTGATTTTTCATTACTATTGGAAATATGCTTATTGGCTTTAAGTTTCTGAGTTCAAATGAACATTTATTCGTATGGTTGGCTATCACTCTTTGGCACGTTTTCAAGATTGAGGAAACGCTGACGAAGAAAAAGAATAGATAAAAATATCAGATATAAAAGAGCAATGGTTGAGACAATGCATTCAATCCAGATGAGTTGATACAAAGACTTACTATTAGGCCATAAAACACTTGTATACTTCTCAACAAATAACAAGATTACTTAAACGTTTAGGCGACGTTAGCTTCCTATTAAACTAACAGCCGTATTTTCCACTGCCTTAACTCGGGTTAAACATTTAAAGTTTGTCGTAGTAGACCCAATTTGAAGACATGTATACTATTCGCGAATTAAATGAGATTTTGTGGTCGTCGGAAGAAGATAACGATTGTGGGCGAAGACGGTCGACGTGCTGAAAGACGAGTGTATGACACACTGCAGCGTGCAGTTGTCGACGATAAGCCAATCTGTGCAACTATGTGTCGCATTTTCCCCAAAGTGTGCACTGCTATTTCGGAGCACCGACACACACCGACGTTTACAGTCGTCTTAGCTTTGGTGTTAAAACTGCGTCATTTCAACATGCCATGGACTTACTTACTTACGCGAGTAGTATGTAAGCTATCTCGACGACTATATCATCAGTATCATCACTGGCAAGAACGAGACTAAACCAAGGATTATTTTACTTGCATTATTCGAAAAAAAATCGCGAATGATGTTCACACGATATTTCTTCATGCATCCAGTAAAATACCTTGGCTTTATTATCGATAAATTTGCGGCATTTGTAAAATGATGGAACTTACAATTATTGCAACCGATCACCATTTTCTTGGCATGTTGAACTATTATGTTCAGAATGCTCTGAGCTATATTAGACAATCGATGAACTAATAATTAAAATTAGGTTTTGGATGTCAACACTCTTTTGACAGAGATAAATCTATTATATTTTACAATCAGATGTTTTACTCATAATATTTTGGATGGTACACAGTCGGAAATTGCCATTAATTGCAAGAAGGGAAGCGATGTGTAGACTTCAAATCAACTACAGCGATGGTTATGCTTTCTTGATATAACACCTATAAGAAGAAAGAGTACTTCTAATCTCGGAACCGTCAATGAATAGATTGCAGAGACTATTTTTTATGAAGTCATCATTTTGTTTTTTATACTGATTTGTTCATTTGTTATTTTAAAATAATACATTTCTGACGCGTATGCCTTCTTGGATGCTTCGCTGAATCCGTGTTACACGCCATCCAAGAGGGCCAAACAATTTACCTGTTTCAGATAGTACTAGTCTTTTGGTGGGATACGTGTAGTAAATAGTTCCGTTTTTATTTTTGGGATTTTTTACAAGAATGTTTCCTAATTTGTGGAATTCAAAGAAAACAGGCAACTTTAGGCAATTCCATGGGTTTTTGTAGGAAGCTTTACCACAAAAATGCGTTTCTGTATAGAGTATCTGAACTAATAAATACACTAAAAGTGGTTCCCATAACGTAGTGTCCACTTCTAATGCCTGGATTGTTTCGGCAGATATGTCTAGCAGGATTATAATGGAAGTTCCAAAATTCACGAAATTCGAAAAAATATATGTCTCATGTTGTACATTCGTTTGTATCACATTCAACTGGGTACTACCTTTTTATAGTACGATTTATCTTTAGCCTAAAAATAGGCTTCAGGTTCGGCGATTACCTCTTCATCGGCGAGCAATTTGAAGTTCAATTCATGCAATTTTGCCATCGCATCGTTTTCATTGATTTGCGACACGGTGCATTGTCTTGATAAAACAGTACTTTCTTCTTCTTCAAATGGGGACCGTTTCCATGATTACAGCATTCAAACGCTCCTAAAACCGATACGTAATAGTTGCCTTTGATCGTTTTTCCCTTTTTAAGATAGTCGATGGGTTTTTCCACACATTGGAGTCGGTTCATCACGTGCAGTCCACTCGGCTGACTGTCGATTGATGGAGCCATGTTTCATCCATTTTCACATATCGTCCCGAAAATTCGCGTTTATTACAATTCGTTGTTTTTTTTGGTCGATTAGGATCTCTCGCGGCACTCACACAGCTATCGCATACCCAAATATTTATTTACAATATGTTTAACGCGTTCCTATGATATCTCGATCAACTTGACTTTACGTTTATCCAGAAATTTGTTGTGGATTTTTTTAACAGCCTCTTTGGGGTGTCGACTGCATCGTCCTCGGTGCTCATTTCGAAGAATTCAGTCCTCGTTAGTGCATTCTTGTCACAGTGACAATAGTTCACTTAACAAAAAATCATACCGTCGCATTTTATACAAAAATGTATAAATTCGAGAAATTTTCGAATTAATTCCTAGAACAGTGTAATTCAACCAACATGTGAAACTAAAATGTTTGCGTTAATTAGCCCGACATTCCTGCATAAAGAAACTTCACGGATTTATTATATCTCTGTTTTATCTCGATAAGTAGCTTTTAGTATTATATAGTTAAAATCTAGTGAAAATAGAGTGGGCAAATCCCAGCATATTCTATTATAGAACTAGAATCCTTGAAATTTATCTTTATAATAATTATACATTGAAGACAATTCGAAAAAATGCTAATAATAGTGGCAAATTTAATAAAAATCCACAACCACTTCTCACTTTTCCTACACACAAAAGAATATTATTTTGTCGGCTCACCAAATTCCCTCAAATGCCGCCGCAAACCCTTAATTAACTCAAGCGTTTCCAGGTGGTCAGTTCAGCGCAACTATATAAGAGAATACGCATATAGTTTCTTTAGAACAGGACCTCTTCAATTTACTATACATATATATATATTTGT
>JANSTU010007609.1:0-16622 GCA_027564075.1 Bolitophila hybrida
CTTCACTAAAAATGCAATATATCACAAACTAATAGTCCGACAGCTGTGAAATTTATACACGCATCCTTTGAAGGTTGTTACTAATGAAAACAAAATGGATTTCGTACTAGTGGCGCCCTCTCATAGAAACGATACGAACTTTTCAGCCGACCTAATATATAATTGTCTATATGATTTTATTCTGATATATAGGCGCTGTTGCATATTATCACTCGACATGCTCTTCTAACTCTATTTATTTTCTATGTTTAGGCCAAAATCTTGAGACAATATAGGAAACATTTATAGCCACGCCAGAAGATGGTGTAGCTTAAATGCAACCAGTTTAGCGACACTTTACATCGTTAAAAGCTTTAATGCTAAATCTAGATACTAGAAGGTTACATCTTCAACAATTCCTAGTCTTTTGAATTATTTCTTCAGAAAGAAGTCTGTTTCTTTTATATAGCGAAGTCTACAAAGAGATGGTTATTTTTAAAGCATCTCCTACTCATTAAGTTTGTGTATACACAAAATGATTAACAAATAGAATATATCTTACAAAAATATTGCCTGGGCTCTTTAATATATAATATTTGAAATTCTTTTTGTTCACATGTATATGGATTGATATTGTTCCAGTCGCAGTCGTAAAGATAATAAACCAATTTTTACTATAGCTAGGATTAGATCCATTTTTGTCGCATCTTGCGTCATTTATTTATATTGACACATCCGGACATTCTCATATTAGTGTCTTGTTTGGGAAATTGCGTCGCAATAAATTATCAAAAAACTGCATTACTGAGCGAAGCATTATTTTACTCATCGGATCCGCCAGTACCATATAATTTGTACCGTGATAATTTGCTAGTGGAGCCTATATTTAGTGATATATTTAGACTTGTGTTCTAAATTATTATTATTGTCAGGACCGTCCAAACTTCACAGGGGTGATTCTTAGATGAAACGTAAAAAATGCATTTTTGACGGATCATCTCTGAGAAATGGCATACGTTTAAAAATCTCCAGTCTTGTGGTAGAAATAAAAATAAAACTGTACATATAAGTTGTATCAAGGTTTTTGTAAAAGCTGAAAAGTTTTTGATGAAACACACCTAAAATGAATTAAAAAATGATTATAAAAAAAAAAAAAAAATTATCTTCGTATTTTATTTTACATCTTTTTATTGCACTTACTCTGTTTTTTATGTTTATATACAAATTTTTTTAAGTGTCATCACACACGCAACACATGACATAACATATATATCAAATGTGTAAAGATATAAGTTTTCTTTCTTTAGATAGTTGGGGCTATTTCTAGCGGTATAGTTCTATAGTAGTTGCTAAAAATATCAGTTGGCGTGCGAAAAAATATTTAATAATAAATATAAAAAAAAGTGTTCATACCACTTGAGCTCTTAGAAGTTCTTCCGAATTGGAGGAATTTCTAGAATAAGCAAAAACCGTTTATAATTTAAAAGACGCATACAATAATACGTTTGTTCAACGGAAAACGGAAATTAATATTTATTAAATATTCTGCACGTACCATTAGGTCTTGAACAAATTCCTCAAATTGGAGATTTAAAAAAATGTTACTATGAATTGTACATATTTTGAATTATTTCCATAAATCTGCACACATCATACACTAAATCTTGTATGTTTAATTAATGTTTTTAAATTTTAAATTAGTTCACACCTATCTACATAAGGTCTATAATAATACTTTTAGAACTATCTGCGAAATGCCTTATACTGTTGTTTTTGGACCAAAATCCGAAACTATTGTATACATTGGAAGTGCATCCCAATGTTTTGCCCTTATACCTTGAACAAAGACCTTGCGCTTCCTTTAAGTGCTCACACACCCCGCCCACCCATCATATAAAAGCTCTTACAATAACAGTGTATTACATATTATTATTATTTCAATTATTTAGTATGAAACAGTGCGTTTGCACGTGTTTATTTTTTTTCTACAGACAAAAATCAGTTGACTGTTAAAACATTGAATTTATAATTGTATGTATTGAATTTGTACTATTTCTTTACTGTATAGAAATTGCTTGATGCTGCCAAGCTAGACAGCTAGTTTTGGTATAGTTGGCTAAAGTTCGTTCACACGGTTATAGAAAAAAAGTAGCCGCTAGAAAACTTAGCTTAACACGCTATTATATAATTATAGTCAACTATAATCGACTATTTAGGATATAGGATAGTTTTAGCATGCTACCTGCTAGTTTTCTAGCTGTGTGTGTCGGCACATTTAGTTGTATTAGTTGTGTATTAGAATAAAAGCATGATACGCGCTTTCATGCCGTCGTCGGATCTGACAGTACCTAACAATTTGTACCGTACTTACCTATATGTGACTTGCGTTTAACAATATTGCTTATACAGGTTGAATTTGTCAGTTGTCAGGACCGTCCATACTTCGCAGGCGTATTCCTTGCCCAATACTTACATTTCTGATGACGATTATTCTCAGATAGCCAATAACTCGAATCAATCATTTGGATTATTATTTGAGCTCAATTTCCTTAACTCTTAGTTACCCATTTTTTGAGCACAAGGTTGTGAAGGTAATTTTCAATCCTTCAATAAAATCCGACACTTTTCTGATTGATTGAAAACGTCCTATATATCACATCCATATTCAAAAAAGGATCCAGAAGTGATCTTTATAACTATACAGAGATTATATTTATGAATTGTGTTGTGTTTTAATAGCATTTATTACGCCAGTCTTAATTTGTGCTGTTCGCTCATCTGAACGTTCGAGCATCTGAGTTGGACCCCAATCTCGGTAAATTAGCCTGGCTTTATGGCCGGTCGATCTAATCGACAAATTTGGTTCAGTTCAACAACTATGCTAAGCTCTTGATGGACTACATAAGTATAGAAATCTTGTTTGACATTAAAAGTTTTCAATTATATATCCAAATCATTGTAAATATATTATACGAGTATTAAAACACATTAAGCAGTACATATCAAAAATAGTTATTATTTAAATACACATATCGTGCAGTCACAGTTATCCTACTCGAAAGTTACGTAGGATGTGTATACACTCGTCTCTTTTTCATTTGAGCGATCGTACTCATTACGTGAAAATTGGTCAGTGAATATCTAATTTATTCAAAGTAAAATCAGGTGTGCCACAAGAACTTAATTTAGCCATAGCACATTACTCCATTTTTTTACTTCTTTAGATCCTTTACAATCACGATGAAGATTCGCAAATTCGCAACGTAGACGTTGATATTTTCAGCTTGAGACAATGTTTTTTTTCGTCCATTTCACGATATCACTATCTATTAATCTGTTTGTTTTTCTTTGATTCCCTCTTTTTTCTGATTTAGTACATGGTATGCATGGTATTAGTAATCATATTTACGAAGCATATTTTTATTTATTTTATTATAATGAATTGAGTAGAAACCAAATCAAATCCGAATGTCAACAATACCACACACATATTAAAAAAAGGTTATTCGTAAAGAATTGCTAACATGCAGCTTCGAGCCACCCGGAAGTTTATAAATATAACTTTGCATAGATTAGTCTAAATATTAAAATAGAATGTGAATCTAAATACATTGTATTTAAAACGCTGATCTAAGAACGATTGTAAAGACCGATAAACAGTATTGTTTATTTTAATAAGTTTAAACTTTCGCGAACTGCATTATATCAGATATAGCATATATTGCAAAATTCTAATAAAAACAAACTAATATGCATAATAATGTATACGCTCACATTCCTTTTCCTTATCGGTGCTTAAGACTTATTTTTATGCATTTGTATATGTATATGTATGTATGTATGTGTGCGTGAGAAGCAGATTTAAATGATTAAACCGTGCTCGACTTCCTTTGGCAATTACTTATTACGACTCTTCAATCATACTTCACAAGCTACACACACACACAAACACAAATACACATACAAAGTTAAATATAGACAATGTATTAATATGGCTAAGACTATGATGTGTGGCGACAACGATGCGACAACGACGTTTTCAAGTGGTATAGTACTTGATGAGATGATAATCAGGTAATCAAACATTACTAATTTGAAAATATATATAGCAAGTGATTAAGACTACTTCAGCACTCTCCGTTTAACGTTTCTTTAATATGCGATGTATTTTTTTACTCTCTATTTCAAGAGGTATGCGTGCTTATACATATATATATATATACTATATAATAAATATGCGTGAAAAGCACTACTCTTTAAAGCGCGACGATTTATCAATGAATTTATTATTATTGATGATGTGTTTTGATTTAACTGATTAATAAATTAGTTAGATTGTTTGTAATTAAATTGAACTGATACAAATATAAATATATATAGACTTTAATTCGATATAAATTATGACATGACATCGTTATTTCGTATATGTATATGAAAATATAGAGAAATATATACTGTTGACGAAAGAGTTTTCCAGTGATTCACGCAAACATGAACTGGCTTCTATATCAATATTTTCCGCATCACTCACAAATTTTAATTAAACCAAAAAAAAAAACGTGAGCACATATGCTGTTTTCAAACTACCACCTCCCACCGTCACTCCTGCCCACACAAACAACCCCAATGTCATACGCGCGCCTCCGCCCATTTGTTTTTCAAGGAAAAACACTCGATGGGCTTCAAATAGATTCATTATAATATATTTGACCGCATATATGGTATTTGTAATATAATCAACGCTGCTATGAAACCATTTTGTTGTACAAGTTAATTAAAATATAAATGTTTTTGACGTACTTATCACTGATATTATTATACAATACGCATTATACCACACAGTTTATATATATATATATATATATACATATTATTTATAGTATATCCTTTATATGTTTTCTACAAAGTCCAAAGAGTTAACCGAACAAAGTTTTTATCCGCATTTCATTATAAATGCGGCATTGTTTGAAAATAATATGTTCGGTTCTATGATGTAATACTTTCAGTATCGTTTGCGCTTTTAATGTTAATTTAAAGGTAAAGTATAAACACATAGAAGCAATCATGCATATACTTTATATTTTCCCATGATACACACTTTCATCCCCAAAAATGAGAAAAATATCATCTGATAAAAAAACATAACCAAAATGGAAACTAATAATTCTGATAAATATAAAAAAACATATTTGGCAATGGTGACTTCAATATTATGAGGACATTGCTGATACCAAATTTATATTCTTTAAGGCAGTATCTCAATGTAGCATGAACGTTTAAACGCGTTTATCTAAAAACTGCGTTTTTCTAAGTAACGGTTTGACCGAAAGCTTTGAAATTTTGTGACTCGGAGCGTTATCCAAAAAAGTAGAGCTTTTGACGGAAATCCTTCTGCTTTAAGATGAACTCGTATATAGAATACATATGTTTTGTTAAGAAATAATATTAAAATAACAGTTTGCGGGTTATACCTGCGGTAAAAAAGAATTATGAAACCTTAAATATTCCCGACTTCACCCACGCTGATTTTGAACTTGCGTATTCGACAGGCACGTTATTTTTTTTGAATGCCTAACCTTATGGTTTCCTGTTGCATTTGTACATGCCGGAAAGGTTATGCGTTTTTGTGTAATTTTTCTACAAGGATCTGATTTTTCCATTTTGGCGACAAATATTTTGTCCGGTAATAATTTCCAATATAGTCCTGTTTCATCAGCGTTATATATTTGCTTGTTAGTAAGGCCTAGCTCTCGAATTATCCTTTAAAGAATAACCTTAAAAGCATTCACTGTTGAAGAGTCTGGAGAAAGTTTCATATCTTACTAAAGCGGATACCAAGACGTTTTTTTTTTAAATTGTGCAACCAAACTTGGCTTGCGTTAACCTTCCGTTGACACACTTATGTCTGGCCACGATTTTGACACACTGGGTCATTTTGACCCGAACGGTATTACATTCACCTACTTTAAATAAACTGTTTTAATATATTTGCATAATTGAAAATCGAAATTTTTTAAAATAATTTGTTTTAATAAATAATTCAAATTTGTCAATTAAGGAAAAGTGAGCAGTGTAGTAAAAAAATAATAAATTTTTCAATTTTGAATATTTTGAGAACATTTTTCAATTATATACTCTTAAGAAAGGCTACTTTTCGGAAATATAAATAAAAATAAAAATTATTTAAACAAATACAAATAGTTTTTGAATGAAATAAAAAAAGAAACATTGTAGAGTAATACTTACGACAGATAGAAAATATTCACATTTTTTTGTTTTTTATTTAAAGTGGCGTTTTTTTAATTACCGAAATGGTTGATTTAGCCACGTGCGATAGGCAAATTTGACGCACTATATTATTTAATTCGTAACGCCGCACTGCATTTTTGTAATCGTATTATCTGACAAATTTTAGAAAAAATACTGAATCTACAAACTAAATAAAAATAACTACATATGTATTTTTCCGCATTTAAGTTTTTAAATTTATAAAAGTACATATAATTGAGGCAAAAACCTTTTTTGTACACAAAAATATAATTGACTGAGGCTTCATATAAAAAATCTGGGTGTACCTATAACCGAGTTTTACATATAATCGATGTTCATATAAACGCGACTGCACTAATTAAACTAAAATAATGGAAAAATTCTGAGCCGCGTATTTTCGTAACAAAATAATCGAAAAAATTAATAAATGAAAATTATGCGGCGATCGCATTTGTGAATATTTCCGGCGTTTTCCAGAAATCGACCGCAGCTTTTTTATGTATGTGTTATTTTGGAATTTTTTCGTGCATGTATGTAACGATCAACCAATTCAAAGTATTTATTGAATTATAAGCCCGATTCTAATAAAAAACCACATTTCATATGGAATTGTAAAATCAACGATATCGATTATCGATTAAAAAAATATAAAAACGTTTCTGAATAATATATTTTATTATATGCGATAGCAATAAAAAAAACAATTAATATTAATTTTGTATCTCGTAATTTATAATTATATATATAATTAAAAACTTTTATTTTTATGTATAAATGAATTGAGACTATTGATATTGCACACTTCTATAGTACGTAATACATATTTATGTAAATAAGCTCATATTTTTTTATTTCTGATAAGCCAATTGGCCGTAATAATTAAAATGATGTAACACTCATTTTGATGAAGATATTAGTCTGAAAACATTCTGACTTACTGTTAATAAATATATATTAAAAGTTTAAATATATATATAGTCACTTTAATATTCGGACACACTCAAAAATATAAAAATATACTTTTAAATCAATGTTTAAAAAATTATTTCACGTTTCTGAGGTAATACTTTAGGTTATACTATATGTATCTAGAAGAATATTTAAATATATAAAGAAAATAAAAAAAAATAGTAGAACAACAATAAAAAAATAAAATATTGAATTTGGATAAGATTAATATTTAGTAGGATTACCATTACTATCGTTTACAAGTTTTTTGTATAATCACTTCCAATTTTGCTCCATTCGGCTTTTAAAATATTCTGCGATTCAGTTTTACTTAAAATTTTATTTTTTTAATCATTCTAAAGTTTTTCAATTGGATTTATGTCAGGGTGGCGTATCTATAACTTTTGGACAATTATAAAGCAGCCATTCACGTACAAGATAGGATTTATAGTTTTTCAGCACTTAAATTGTCCCTTAAAATGTTGAGGTACATGTGTTTGTCCATATTTCCTTTTATAAAAACCAAAAGAAGAAGAAATACAACCCCAAACCATAACGAACCGCCACCATGTTTCACTATCGGCCTTAAATTTTTAATTTTCAATTCTTCATTTGGTTTTCTCCATAGATTAACCCTGCCATCACTTCCAAAAATGTTAAATTTGCTTTCGAACGAAAAAAGGACACCGTCCCAAAAGAAATGGTTTGGTGTTTTTGCAAAGTTCATTCTTTTTTTCTTATTTATATCATTAACAAACGACTGGCTATTCTCGTCCATTGTATCCACGTTCTCGAATAGCTCTTCAGACAGTTTCTACGTAGACGGCATTTCCATTAAACACCTCAAGCTCAGTTTTAATTACTGGTGCACTTATTTCGGATTCTCTTTTACTTTACGCATAATCATGCGTTTATCGTGCTCATTAAGAAGTTTTGGGCGACCTTTTTGAGGTATTGAGTCAATCCTATCTTCGTTCTTATATCTCAAAACAATATCACCAACTGCAATTTTTTCATGTTAAGCAAAGAAGCAATTTCTCGGTATTATTACCTTTTTAAATAATGTGAAAATTGTGCTAATATAATTTACTGTTATTTAAAATTGATAACAAGCCTTTATATACTTGAAATCATTTCAAGTAAATTATACTTAATTTATGCAAACGTTTCTTAAATTCAGTAACATTTACTTGATTACTTGACTTAAGAAACGTGATACTGAATTAGAGTAACATGTTGATTGATTTAAGACACACGTTATTAAATTCGAGAAAAAGTTACTGAATAACAGATTGCTTGATTCAAGCACCGAAGTGCATACATGCCAAGATTGTAACACGTTTCTTGAATCAAGCAATATGTTTCTCAAATTAAGTAACAAGTTACTTAAATTGTGAAACTTTTTGCTTGATTCATGGACTGTTTTATTAATATACATAAAAACTTTTTTAATAAAGAGAATATGCGATGGAATGTTCCTCAACTAGCAGAAGTAAATTAAATCAAACACAGCATTCAAGATAACACATTTGCGTCTAAACAAATATTGTATTTTTTATCCAGTCGCGCGTGAGTAAAGTAAAGTATGTTTTTTTGCGTTTTTTCGTGTAATTTGACTCCAAACTATTGGAGCGAGAGGGCGAGTGTTCAGTGCGAGTGCTGTACTCCGCTTCTAAATTACAACTATCGGTGCGACAGTGCGAGTGCCCCTGTACCCCTCCAAATTAAGACAATCGGAGCGTCTGTTCGAGAGCCCCAGTACCACGGCCTCCACGTAATAAAAATAATTTGTGCGGCATCCAAAAACTCAAAAACAATATAAATATTAGTGTACTTTTGAAATTCTAGAAGAAAACGATTCCAAAAAAAATCTACAGATAACGATCAATTGTGTCTGACATTTTATATGGAACCGTGATGTTAGGTAATTTATAAGTGGAAGAAAAGCGCATTATTTTAAGTATTTTGTATAAAACAAAATTAATATACAATTAGTTGAATTTACATTATACCTATTAAAAATTTTGGTTTTTATTTGTAATTTGTTTCAAATTAAAGCCACTCTACAGAAAACTCACTGATATTCGAACGGTGAAATATGCTTAAAACGTGTTAATATATTTGAGAAACTCGCTACTTGAATCAAGCGTATCGTGGCTTAATCCAAGAAATTTGTTACTGAATAACAGTAACACGTTTCCTGATTTATGACACGTGATACTGAATTTGAGAAACATGTCTCTTGAATCAAGCGTATCGTGTCTTGATTCAAGAAACGTGATACTGAATATCAGTATCACGTTTCTTGATTTAAGAAACACGTTACTGAATTTGAGCAACATGTTACTTGAATCAATCGCATTGATGCTTGATCCAAGAAACTTGTTACTGAATATCAGTAAAACGGTGCATTATATAATTAAAGCGATACTGAATTTGAGAAACGCGATACTTGATACAAGCGTATCGTGGCTTGATCCAAGAAACGTGTTACTGAAAATCAGTAAATGCGTGTCTTCAATCATCAACATGCAATTATGTTTTAAACATTGTTCCAAAAGTACATTTTTAATATTTTTGCATGTGTCCGAATTTTAAAGTGACTAACTGTATATACAAATGTAAAGTATGGTTTATATTTATTTATACATAATTGTGCCATCTTCTACAATTTCATTTGTTTTCTTGTAGATCTGTTGTTTCGTGCGCTCAATAAATCGATGGTATCAGAGATTTAGTTTTAATCGCGCTGAAGCACAATTTCAATGACGTTCTTAAATTATTGTTGTTAACACCGTGAATAAGCCCCAGTATATACGTTATACGTAGTTTAAAAATGTATTTATCTCTAAAAATATTTATTTATTCATCAATATCTATTTTGTCCCCTTTAGATATAATACACTTATGCCAGCGCTTTTTCCAATTCTCGAAGCATTTCTGATATGGTCTTGAGCTCTTCCAGCGATGCGGTCTTTATCTTTATCGTGGTAAAACGCCGTACTTTCTTACGTCTTTTCAGTTTTGGGACAGGAAAAGTTGATTACGGTGACTGAGGCATTATTACGATGTGAAAAACTTCAAGTTAATATTCCTTACGTACGACCTTCTGACAAGAACTCATAATGCACCCCGCCATTGTAGTGCTTTTTTCGGTCTTGGCTCGTCTGGCCGTTTCCATTGGGATTATTGGGCTAAAATATTCGAAATATCCGAAATTACATGGCACGAGCAAACCGATATGCCGTCATCCTCAGCAACTTCTCTAATATTGATTCGTCGATTCTTTATAACAATTTTTTGTAGAAATACTAATGTATAACATTCGCAATCATATTTACCTATATCAAATCAGCTTTGTATATGAAATTTAATTTTATCGAAGTATTTATAGAATTTTATTATCATTAAAACATAAAAAAAAAACATCAATTGCTCAAATTATGTATTCCAATGGTACATTAAATTTCGATAGGTTATTGGCTAAGATCGCAAATTTAAAATAAGTGCAGATTTATTATTCCTAAAAGTAAATAAGAAAACTAAGGAAAAATAAGAAGGAATAATTATATGGTCATGCTAAGTGTGGCTGTTAAAAAAGAAGAATGAACATGCTAATACTGCAGTGGAACTATGTAATAATTTTGCTTTTATTAGTTCCAATATTAAATCTGTTAGATGGTTAAAAGATTTTGGGCAATATGCCATATTTCAACAAGAATGCAATATTTCAGTTGTAGTAGTATGACACTTCAATTCAAGGTTCAGTTACAGTATGTAATTGTATGGAAGTTAAAGCTAAAGATCATGGAACATGATGCGGATGGCAAACAATCAGAAATTACAGTGCAGAACGTATACTATATACCGGAAATGACAGGACATTTATTATATGCAATCAATTAACTTTAAAAGGATTTACCTTTTTTGTTTCAGGATGGTATGTGTATGATCATGAAAGGAAAAATAATTGTTGTAAGTGCTAAACAGGCATTTGGATTATATCATCTGAACATACGGACAAAATTTACACAACCTCCAGTCGATATGTCAGTTGTGAAGTAACATTCAAGCGAACACATCGTCGTTTTCACTTGATGACATTGTTCACTGAACTGATAACTGATAACTCGTTGCTTTGGGACAACTCCATGTCGCCTGCTTGTGTCATTTTAAAATGTCACCGAAAGATCAACCTTCTCTTTCTAGCAGCGATTCGTCTTTATTTCGCTAATATAGCCTAAAGCGATTGTGCTGTCAAGTATATCGCCGCTCATGCCGCCAAGCACTGGATATTTTTAGGGTGGTGCATATCAACAAAGTACACTCAAATTTACTTTTAAATCAGAACAGTACCCAACATTCGTTATTCTTAATAGTGGTTTTCCTAAGGCATATTAACAAATGAGTCGGTTACATGATTGCATCCGATATACAGCCATTTCAAAATGTTTTTTCCTAATCATTCGATTAGCTATTTGAGCTACTGTAATCAAACATTACGATGGTTAGGAGTCTTTATTTACACTAACGTGACTCACATCTTTGTAGGAAAATGTACATATTTTGCAGATATCTCTATGCGCTCAAACCTTAGCCTTAAGCTTTATAAATAATATATGCATATATAGTATTTGTATAACTAATTCCCAAAAGTTTTTTTTTGTAATTGTTTTTTATAAATATTTTTTGCACTATTTTTAATTTTTCTTTAATTTTTTTTATTTGTAAAAAAATAGAAGTGTGTGATGCTCCACCCTAACTTATAAAAACAATTAATTTTACCAAATAATTTATCATTGTAAATAACAAAAAAATATCAAAATCGGTTTAATATTTTGATTTTTGTGGTAGACCCCAATCCAGCAATAACTAAAAATGATGAGCACAGTATTTGCTTCAAGTTGTAGCTAATCATAAAAAGCTCTTCCTACTTAGTATATTTAATTATTATTTATTATTATATTATTAAAATAAATATCAATATTTAATAAAAAAACGATATCTTGGAATTGTTTTTTTACTTTCCAAATATATATTAATTGATTTTATAAATTAGGGTGGAGCAGCAGGCACATCGATTTGTTTACAAATTAAAAATATAAAAACAATAATAATAAAAGGGCAAAAAAATAATTAATGCATATATTATTTCCTTCCAATGCTTACGGTTAAGTTTTTATGACGAACCTAACATTTAATGCAATTTTACTTATAAAAAACACTAAATCTGCGTGCGCACATCTAAATTATTCTAAAAAAATATATAATGAAAAAATATCTTTATTTAACAATTTTACAGCTGATTCTATGAGAATGTCAAAATCAAAACGCATAATAATATCCATACAAATTTGGACAACCCTAGTGAATATAGTAATTGATGCCATTAATGTTCCGTTATTCCAAATCAATAACCTATTTAAGAAATAGGCTATTAATTATTAATGGGAATCTACTGATTGCTACATTCGAAAATCTATTCGGTCTGCCGGAATCGAACCGGCGACCTCCCATCTGCATCTGCCTTTTCTTATTCAAATAGTGTGAATAATAGCGGGGTGCAGTCTTTTAGTTTTACCAAAAAGCGTCGGTCAAAGATATGCATACGTACTACCGCATAAAAATATATACACAGAGTAAAAATGTTCAATGCAAGATTAAAAAAACAAAACTTCATTTTCTTTTTTTTATATAATTTATAGACATCATAATTTTACTATTTACAATAATTGTTTTTTTTTATTATTTATTCGTTTACATCATGTATTTGCGTTTTGTTTAAACTTTAGTTTTTTTTATACATTGTACACCTAATTAAATATTAAATTTTAAATTAAATTAAGTAAGTAGTAATTTTAGAGAAAAATTATTTAATATAAATATCACTTTGTGTAGTTACGTTGTAATTATTTTAAAGTTATTGATTTTACTCATATGTTTGCTGATTGTGTGTGTATATGTGTTGTTGTTAAACATTTATATGCTCATAATTATGTTTTCATTTAATTTTAAATGTTGACCATTATAAAACAATGCAAAATTCGGATGTATATATTTTGTGTCTGTGTGTAACTGTGTATAGAACGCGTTTAGGTAAATCGTCACTGGCCAAACGTCTTCATATTATATTTTACAATAATTGTGTTTTTTTTTCGTAAAATAATATTTCGTTTCTTTTGATTTTTCGAGCGTATTAGTAATTTTTTTAGAAAAAAATAATTTAATTAATATAATTTAAAAATTTGTTTTCCTACTTAGAACTAGTTAAATTATTTGTGTGTGTCGGTGTGTATATGTGTATGTGTTTAAGTGTGTCTATTCAATTATAGAGTCCACTATCGATTGCATGCTGTATGCGAAGGGTGAATACACGTATTTCGTAGTATCATCATCACAAGATAACCAACACGTCTTTATCTGCCCTATGTTTGGTATATCCAATCCGAGGGCAAGAAATAGTCCTTTATCGAGTAAAGACTCTGTGCATACCAATGGACGCCGCTCTGACGCGGTATCGTCGGTGCGCCGTTCGTGTCTCCAACGAACATATGCCTGACCGAACTCAGAACTCTCACTGGCAAGAAGCTCCAATGGGCTATTGATTGACTGTCGACTAGAGCATAACAAGATGCAGTTACAGAGTTAACAATTATTGTGCCCTCGCGAGTTAGCGGCGCATAGATGCCACGGTGCAGCTCTGCAGATATACGAATTACTCGACGTGGCTCTAGGTTGCCGGACACGTTTACCAGCAGATAGTCGTTTTCCTCGACTTGATCGGCAAACATATATTTGGTAAGCTGCTTGGTAGATTTCCACACTAACAACAAGTGCGCTGGAGTTACTGTAATCGTAGCACCGCCATCTGTTTCGATTTTCACGAACTCGCGCTGTTTCTGGTCGTCCCGGTCCATGAACATGATGACTTCGCTGTAGACTGCATTGCCATTGGTGTCCATGCTAAGCACTTTTTCGCCCACCTGCAGTTCGCTGAGTTGCCGTACAGCTCCAGTAGACGTCTGCACAGTACTCTCGCCATTAAAGCAGCCGCTGGTATGGGAAGCTTGTGATGAATCTAAAATAATAATAAAAAAAAATTAATAACATGATCTAGAATAATTTCGTAAAACATTAAAATATTTTGCAAATATGTTGTGGGAAAAATTGGTTCACTATGCAGTCATATATTACGCCTTCTGCTTAGTGTCCCTAATATTTTACCATCAGAGTGGCTCCTTTAATACAATGCTATTATTTTGTGAATGAGCGTCTCACGCAACAATAAAAAAAACGAAAACCACACCGACGAAAGTCATCGAGTATATCTTTCCATTGTCACTGCACAATACACACATATACACAAACCACATTTCTTTCATAATCTCTTCTATTCAATTTCCTCGCTTTTTATTTGTATTTATTATTGTTATATACCTGTTTGACTTTTGAACCGCGCGCCAAGCCATATAACGATGAGAAAAAAGATGTACGCAGGCCGACATGGCGGCTATGTATATATAGTGTGCAAGTCCATAAAAGATGAAGAAATATATATATATATATATGGTAAGTTTAAATATACCTATAATATGTATTAATATAAGACGTGTTGTGTTAATACGCTTGCTCATGCGCATTCCAGTGAATTGCGCATTATAAAACATGATCATGTTTTCCGTTTCTAGCCGAAAAGTCTGAGCGATTGCTGGAAACAGGATGCATATAAGCACGGTGACAAGATTTCGTAATTCGCAACCGAATGGTAAGCAAAACGGTGTGGGTTTTCTGGTTTGCATATAGTTACTACAACGACCAAGAAGCGACACACATTTAATGTATGTATGGGTATGCGTGTGTGCACTTATTACATGAGTGATATTTATGCTAAGTAAAATAAAATACACAAAGTATCATATGTGCGCGCAAGCTCAAAGGAAGAGCAAAGCAACCAAGCAATGTAACCGGTTTGGTGCCCGCTCAACACACGGGCTCATGAGAATCACATTGGGTGTCATATCATCAATTAGTTTAATTTGACAGGCATAGCCTAAACATGTCAAAACATGCTGGTTTCCGCCTGTGTTCTGTTTTGTTATTTCGGGTTTTGTGTGCCTCTACAATTTTTTTTATTTCTCCTGGCTCATTCGGACAGTATTTATGTAAATGGTCATTTAAATGTTTAGATTCCACATCTTTAGTAGAATTAAAACACTTTTTTGTTATAATTAATAACAGTTACCAAAATTAAAATTTATCAAACTTTTGCATTTTGATAGGCCCAGAACCATGCAGAGACTTTCATAAGCGCTATGTTGACCACCAATAATACATACAAACTATGGTCGAGTTTTACACAATGGAGAAAATCTAGACTACCTTACCGCAAATCAACCACGTGGTGTGTAAACATATTATATAGGTAAACATGAGCACCGGGTGAAAGAATCAGAAAAACACAAACATGAAAAATTGACATTGACAAAAGACTAATAAATCATTGGCACACTGGTACGCTTGTTTCCCGCAGCATGGCGCCGCGGCACTTTGTCCCGTTTTTTCTCGTTTATACATTACATTTCATATATAATATAAGCGCGTGCGTTTGTTCGTTTGCCTGGGATCCCACATTTTCGGTAGATAACGAAAATAAATGGGAACACACACCGAAAAGAGTCGATTTTTTATTTTAAAAACAGACACGCAGTTTAGAGTTTAAACAGATTCGAACAGTCGATACGAGCGTGAGCGCGCGTGAGCAAGCAGCCATTTAGCTTTAATTCTTGGTGGCGATAAGATCACGCGAGCGCTGCGCTTGAGGCCATTAAACGGTTTTTCTGGTTGTATGTCACCAAGACATTAATTTTTATTCACAATACGACGACCAAGAGAGCTGGTTTATTGTCGTTCGTTGTTGCTGGTGTTGCTGTTATTGCTTTTCTTCAATGTGTGTGTATGTGTGTCTTTAAGAAGCTCAGGCAAGCACCGCGTTACAAATAAATGTAAACCTTTTTGTCGACACTAATTTGTATAATTTAAACCGGAGGATAAGATAAACTCTGAGAGTTTATGCATTTCATTCTGGCTATTAATAATCATTATGTTGTTCGGAGGTGAATACTGGATAAGAGATGCTACATCGAGGAAGAGTTGATATGCGGATTGGTGTTTTTTTCTTGTTTGTTTTTGAAACGACCATATTGACAAGGTAAACTTCCTATCGTCATGTTTGTGCGCTTGAGAAAACAACGGAAAGTTTGTTAAGCCGAATTAACTGCAACGGACAGAATCTCAATATCATCAAGACGGTCTGTTTTGTTAAATTTATAGAGGGTACACGAGAAGTACTTATGTATATCATAAACAAATACTCCAACCGACTTACGCACCTGCGAAAAGGTACAGGACCGACGGACACACATATA
>JANSTU010007620.1:0-16622 GCA_027564075.1 Bolitophila hybrida
ATATATACTATATACTATATATATGATGTTTACACATCCCCCTGTGACTTCTGCAACTCACACACTTTTTTTATTAATCCATTAAGGCTTCAAACTGGTGATGTGAACATAAAACGAAATTCCTAGAAAATTTCTTCGATTCCATAAATTTTACCGGATGGAGCAAACACAACACCATCATTTTGATATATGTTAAGCGTTAAAACACTTTGAAAAGTCGAATTAAAAGTTTTTACTTGTTTGCAAAATTCTAAAATGAGGTACTGAAAACTACCTGGAAATGTATTATATTAAATTTATTAATGATGAACGAGAACATATACAAGCAATATGCTCATATATTATATTATATATACATATACTTTTGGAAAATACAACTATAAAGCTTTCAATCCTTTCAAGTTTCGCAAGTATCGCAAGCACTCGTACACAAGTTTTGATCGCATATATACTGAAAAGATCGATCAAAATGTCCAATCAATCAAAGTATTAATATTTATTCGTGTTTATTTGTATGTGTGCTCAAGCTGTCCCGATTCCAAGAACAGAAATCCATTCCACAGCGCTCGACACGAATACAAAAATATTCGCCAGACAGATTATGCGATAAATCAACGAAACTGGGAGTACGAGAGACATCACGGCACAAAGAATCATTGGATGAGATATGGTTGAGATGGGAGTTTATATTGTTGGCATAGAGCACATTGTATATATATATATATATATAGTATCGTATATATTGTCTAATTGGCTGACAAGCGTACAAGTAGGATGGAGCTTGAACAAAAAAACACGCAAGTTTTCTGTTGTATGGAAATAAGAAAGATAAACACGAAATATCGATCCTTCTGGAACTGTATGTATATACATATATTAGGAGTTGTTTTGATGTTTGATTAGCCTGAGGATGAAACTCAGTGCTCTTTAGAATCTTTAAACATTTATAGATTGGATTGAATTGATCAATATAAAGTAATATTTTGTTGTTATATGATTGTTGAACAAGTAATGCATAAAATGTACTTTGACATAAATTCAATAGCTTCCATAGATTTACGATACACAGTATTATACAAAACAACATTATTATTTACTCAAAACATCTCTTGTATATATTTTTTTATTGGCAGTTTAAATATTGTTTTTTTTAAGCCGGACTCATATAGTATATATTGCAAAACTGACGCATTTAAAATTATCAAGGATTTGAACTACGTAACGGGTTCAGCGCCGCCGGTGAAATTGATTTTTCCTTGCTTTGTCTCCGAAGCGTGCGTGCTTCAAAGCATCCGGAAAATGTCGAAGTGGTTTTCAAATACTGCTTTTATATAAATACGAATTACATGTGTGTGTGTGTGATACTTTTCGTAAAAAATCGGTGCAATGAACTTGAAATGGTTTCTAGACGTATTTCTTTTAATGTTTTTTTAATTCAAATACGCTGTGAATGTATGTGGGAAAACCTTTTTAAAATCAAATGAAATTTCGATACTGGAATTCGATTATGTAATTTTTTTAAATTACCTGCTTTATTACATAATACCAACTCCTCCCAAAAATGTGTACTGTCGTCTCCCCCAAACATTTACCACACATTATAATAGGATATTCAGTAATATCATTTTTTGTGCAGTTTAGGTCATACAAACAATCCCACGTGCAAAGCGATGTATTATGCTAACAGCCACATACGTCATGACAATCGGAAAAAAGCTCCATGCGGTCTCGCCTTGCGAAAATTAAACATCCTCACATCTCAAGAATGGTTTGGATCGGTGGAGCTCAGTCGTCTTTGGCCATCTGAATAGTAAGTACATTTTTTTTTCGTGATATTAATTATCGTCTCCCACGAAAGCTGTAAAGCAGCACTCTTTGAAACAAACAATTGCCTTCAATTTACCCCTGTCTGTCATTTCCCATTTAAGGTGAGATACAAATTATTGTCATCAAGATTATTCCCTTTTCAAAATATGAATAAAATTCGAGATTTTCAAACACAGAATGACTATTCTTTTTTCCCTCTGGGATGTTTATTTTTTATTTTCTAAAAATAGCTTAATAGATTACTATCAAAAATGGACATTCTTTTTCCCAAATAAAGATTATCCTATGAAAATGTTATTTGTGAGGAATGGACAAAAATATACATTTTTGTTTTATTTAAAAAAACAAACATTCTCGACATTTCAAACGCCTACGCATATTTATGTATTGATGAAAACATAACAACAACTTTTGAAACAATAACACAACCGCCAGCAACAGCATTATCAAACGCCCAAAAACAAAAACATTCTTCGATGTTATACTACGTAATATAGTATATATAGCATATGTATACACATATGTCTATTGTCGAACCCAATTCAAGTTTTGTTTATATTTCAGTTTTTCATGTATGTATTAATTTATTCATTATTAAAAAAACCGCATGAACAAAAGCTCAAATTCGCAGCATCAACGTTATCGCTTGTGTATTTATTTTCGCAATTTAGATTTCATTATGTTTTATTATGCGACGAAAAGTGTATCGAGTGAATATTATGTACACATACCACGCACATAAAAATATATGTGTAATATGTGTATATTATGTATATTTTGTGTAAGTGTGTATGCAGATGCTAAGTGGCCTTTCGTCGGAAACGCGCCATGAAAATCGCAAGAAAAACCATAATGTATATTATGCACACTATATATGTCTGTAAGGCTGTGTTTCGAGATTGTATTTTATAGATTCTAGACGGGAAACTTATTTCAAGCTCAAGCCTCAAGGTACCTCGAACTAAAATACAAATATAGGCATGATATTATTATAGTATGTCGATAAAGTAAAGTGAAATATAATGTACATCTTATTATTTATGGTTACCAGGTTTATCGACAAAAGCTTCGTCTGGAGTATGGTTACTATGAGGTTTTGTGCACTAATATATTTAATTATTTGATACACAAAAGAGCTACCGTGTTTTTTTAATATTCTATGCTTGAATCTAATAAAAACATTACTTGATATTTAAATGAAATAAAAAAATATTTAAATAAAATACAAATTATTTATATAATTATTACTAATAAGAAGGAATGATGGAATATAATTAATTGAGACATTTTTATTTTTTTAACACAATTTTAGTATAATTTTCGATTTTTGGCGCGGTTTTGAAATAAGTGGTACCATTTACTAATACAAAATCACCTTATTTTTTGCATGTAAAAAAAAATAATTAAAAACTATTGCCATAGTGGCAATAGTGTAAGTTCAGCCACCGGAAAGCAGCTTGTAAATGTTTCGGAGCCATTTTTCAGACAAGTTGATTAAAACATTAATTGAAGTTATGAGTGAAATCACCACAACACATCACATCGTTCTAATAAAACATCTAAACTTAATTCTTCATAAATTGGTTTTATAGCTTTTAAAACATCCTCCATGATTTATAGTCGGGTTTTTGGGATACCTGTCGCAAAATGTTGCTGCCAAGAACACCAGGATTTTTCGTCGTACGGGCATTTCTCGTGCTGAGGATTTTCATCGGTGAAGGCGTAATGATAATAGGTGAACCAAATCTTTTTCTCCGTGTACTCTTTTTACTAGATTATTTCCAAATACTAACACACATAAAGGGCCTTTCAACGTCGGTGTGCGAACAATAGTTTCGAGGGAGTATCGGTGGAGCAGTGTTCTTGGTTACTGTCTTTAAACCCAGGGTCCGTGAGTTCGACTCCATCCCAAGTAACAATTAATACGCTATACGTTGGCTTTTTTGCTAAATTTTGGTCATAATATTCGATTTTGACCTTGTTTTATTACAAATTAGTCATAATGGCTAAATTGTTAATTTTTTTAGTTATAAAATGCGATTTGTGATTATTTTTTTACATTTTTGACATATAGTCATAATGACAAAGTAGACACTTTAATTTCCAAATAGTATACTTTTAAACATACTTTAAACAAATTTATGGCTAATTATTAGATGTTATTGCTAATTTTTTTTAATATTTCGATTTAATCGTTTTTAAATATACATATTTGTAATAATGATAATAAATAAATAATATAATAAATTAATTATAATTATTAATTAAAATAATAAATTTAATTCAATATTACAATTTAGTAATTTTCAACTTACAAATTAGTAATTCTAATGACCATATATAATATTTAGCTAATTTGTTTTCAATATTACTATTTAATCATTTCCAAAATTAGACTTTTCGAAAAAATTAAAATATTTTGCTAAATTGTTTTCAATAATACTATTCAATCATTCTTAAAAATATATCAATATTGGTGGAATCTGCAAAATTTGCTCCAAATGAGTATCTTTTTCTACTTTTTGATTTTATTATCTTCATCACACACGTGCTTCCGAAATTCTATCCCAGTCTCTTCTGTGTTTAAAATTAAAATATTTACTTGTATAAATCACATAACTCGGTCTTGAATCCATTTCGTCAATTTTGCATTTTTTCGAATTAAAAAAATGTCTGTCCGAAGTTTTATATTTTTGAAATCACTGAATCTTGAAATAATTTCATCAAAGTGTTGTGCAATAATTCCACATTAAGAAGAAAACTGTCAGATTTTATTTCTTTCAACAATTCTTCCGTCTTCAATTATGAATTATTATTATTATGAATGTGTATATTCGATTCGAATTAATATATTTTGGACACGCAGTCCATGTCTTCAATTCTTTGAGCGACAGTATTTCTTGGAAGCGGTACATTATTTACCAGTTCCAACATGTCCTTTCCGCTTGGTCCAAAACACTCTAGCATAGATAAATATGCTTTACAAATTCACCGTTTTAGATTTAGCAATCATAAGGCTGAAACTAGCTTTTTATGTTTTTTTTTTTAATTTCCCTATCAGAAATTTCTTAGAATGGTACTTCTTCACTCATATTTATTTTAACTCATTCAAAAGAATCTGTACATAATATAAAATATTAAAAGTAAATGTAAACTAAATAGTGCTAAAATAGACAACATAGCCCAGAGCCGAGTGGGTTACCGCGTTAGCCTGGCATAAGAGAGGTTGCCGGTTCAATCCCGGCCTGCAGACCAAGCTGTTTTTCGAATGTTTAACTTTAAATCAGAATGTTCCTCTTGCTATTAATAGCCTATTTCTGAAATAGGTTATTGGTTTGGAATAACGGTACATTAAGTACATTAATGCCATCAATTACCATATACACACGCACCCTGTATAGAACAATAAGTGTATAATGGCGTTGATGATTCACGATTCCGAATATAAATAGATGGATAGATCTCGGTGCATAGAGATATCACAAAAATATACGCATTAGCATGACCGAACACTCGAGTGAACCCGTAATGGTCAATGAATCCGGTGTGCGGCTTCGCACACTGGCCCTATGTCCCACAAGGGATTACAGGATCCAAAGAGAAATAGAGCTAAATAGTGGTAAGAATCTATAAGGATTCCTAAATGTCACTGAAAAGTGCCAGCTAAATTGTTGAATGGTTAAACATTTTTGTGCGTCTATTACCACATTTTCATATTTGTGCATATTTTTTACTAACATTTATGCACTTTCTGGCTATTTATTATTTTTTGCCGAAAATGTGCATCATATTCATCATCTTCTTTTTGTATGAATTACTGCCAAATTTACTAAAAATCAGACAATGTTGATTTTAAGTAAATTCTTGTGTAATTTATGTCATTATTTTCATGAATTTCACCAACATTTACTGATTTTCAGTAATAAAGCAAAATGTAACAAAACAATAATTAATAATCCTAAATTCAAAACACAAAATACTAAAAATATCTGCTTGCCTCTCGCTACATCTCAATAAATATATCGATTATTAATATGGTATATGTACATGTACGCGTTCTGCGTAATATACAGAGGGGTTTATAAACAGTGACAGGTCACAAGAGTCGCACGAGTGCAATATTGATTGTCCCGACGCAAAAGAATGAACAGACTAAACGTCACCATATAAAAACAATACAAAAAAAGTATATACATGAACGTATGAGCATCGAGTAGCAACAATTTACCGTTGCACACTTTTCCGGCTGCCTTTCCATTAACCTGCAACCTGCAGCTACTGGTCGATAACCATATAAACAATATAATATATATACACATGTATTTATCACATATTTTCCAGGTTGTAAACATGCACACTGTATATATATATACATACAATTCCGTATATTTTATAGAAGGATTCAATATCCATTAAATGGGCGGCATGCCGTGCTGCGCTCTAGGAGCGTGCACCCCTTACAACAACACAATATGACTAGGATCGATCTTTATATTATACTATATATATGCACCTGTAATTATAACACTATATGTTTGAGGAGGGGGGCCAAAAAACTAAATGGCAAATAAGTCTAGACATGATTTTTTGCATGTAACCTGTATAGTGTATAACATAATAAAATATGTACCATTTATATATCAGCCAACAATGTGAATACACAAAAATCTTATTAAAGCGCGACCGTTCGTTATCTTTTGATCTTGATGAGTTTTTTTTTGCACTTGTTTTTGTATATTTTTGGTATATTGTATATAGGTGTGGCATGCGCGTTCGCTTAATGACTAATGACTGTTTCACTGGTGTACTAGCGAGTCGCGGTTGAACGTGTAGTCGTATAGTTATGGGGGTTGGGGTTGCTGTGTTATTTTACACTTATTCACCTGCTATTCCGCTGTTATGATGATGATTACTTTCCCGGTATTTTATCTAAATATGTATATAAGTATAAATCTATTTATACAGAACACCGCCGTACTCTCACCCAACGGCATTATAAAAGCTTTGTAAAATTGAATATGTGAACACAAAGAAAATGCATTCTTCTTGTCTCACAAAATGACTGCATAAATAATATATTCTATGGATATTATTTTTGAGTTTCAGAGAGGCCAAACAATGTATATTCATTTCTGTGTACTGTGTTTGGCCAACAAATTTATAGAGATAAACCATATTAAATAACTTGTGCATTGTCATATAGTCGAAACAGATTGTATACGCTCAACACAACACAATAGCGACCTTCCTCAAATGGATCTAGCCATAATATTCCAGTATCTAACAGTGAACAGTGAACATATATACGAGTATATATATATAGGATGTAATATATAGATTTAATAATACTATACACTGTATTTATAGTGTTTCTGGTTGAGCAACTCAAATGCTAACCCGGGAAATGCCTCGTGTTTTATCAGGTTGTATTTGATGAAAAGACCGACTTTATTGAATTCACCCCTTCCGTAATTCCATACAAAAGCAATAGTCTTGATATGCGTACACATAGAATTCGATGACTATTATATTATTTAGTCTCTTTTCATCAGGTACACATATTATTTTATATTATACATATATATATATATATAATACATATATACAGTTCAATACAGGCATCGGTATGCCTTTGTTATAATACCTAGCAAATATTTTTTTTTATTTTATATAAAATACGCACGAATCGTGTCGACAATATATATAGTAATAGTATATAGTATACACACAAGTTCTGGGCGTTTTTTTATAAAATTCAATTCAAGTAAACACGATTCTTAAAAGTATTTCTTGCAACGAGCCAAACTCTCGCATTCTACTTTCTTTTATGTTTTGGCACGTCATTGTTAATTATGTGTGTTTGTGTTTAAATTTAATTTTTAATTAGACGAAAAAAGAGTATTTGTGAAAAATATAAATCTTTTGTTGGAAAAACATTGTTTTCATTAAAACAAGATAATGTAAAGAGAAGTTTTTTGTTCGTCTGTGAAAATGTAGGTATACATTATTTTAGAGCTTTAAAATTTAAATTTTGCTTTTCTATTCAAATTTATCTTGGTAACTATTTTGTTTTAGTATATGCAGCGTCATAAACAATAACAATATGAACCGACACGTGGCGGACACATGTTATGATCAAATGCATGGACCCCACGTGCAGCAGCCAGGGCAGAAACAAGCGACAGGCGGTAACAACAACACGGACTTATAACATATAATTTTCTAGAAAACGTCAGGTTTTTTTTCTTTATTAAGCAGCAGTTTTAAGCAAAAATCGATATTATTCATAAACATAGTTTTCTTCTAATAGGCTGAAACAATCAGACGACGTTCTAACTTATCGGCACCTATTTCGAGCACAGCTTTCTCATGCCCAAATGATCATGCAAAATAGTGGATATCTTCAGGATTTCAGCAATCTCCTGGAATTTTAGTTTTAGTTTAGTTTATTGTCAGTCGGACAAAATCATTTCGTGGATATTTTTTTATATTCCAAAACAACTGCCTCATTTGTGTCCGTAAAACCATGTTTGAAGTCAGCATACAAATCGATGTTATTTGATTTGCTCGAAATCTAACCGTTTAAAGAGATCGCCTATATTGACGTTATAGCATTGAAAAGGCTTATGGTAGGTCTGGAAAAGGCCTCTTATAATGAATATTGCGATTTGTTTTGATTAATAAAAAAAACCTTTAGAATATTGAAAGCGCGAATAAATACACGACGGACGTAATGGCGTCTTTTTCTTACCACGCCTGACGCCATCTTTGCACCTTCTATTGCCAAAGGTGCCAGCAAGGCCGTATTGGAACATTTCACGCCATGAATTGTGTTGTTTATTGGACATAGAGTTTTGCAGATGGATTCTCAGATGGATTCTAATCTCAACGATTTGGATGAAGATCAATTGCTATGGCAAGCGGTCAAAACTGTGGCGGAGAGTTTGAGAGACGATATCGACCAGTTGAGGGTGCCTGTGACAAATTGATTATCGAATGGAAGTACGGCGGAAGCTCATGAATGAGGAGATTTTTTCTTATCTGCTGGGAAAAGAACAATGCAGGTAATTTTTCGAGTGAAAAATCTGTCCATTAGGCTTTGATGACTGGCCACACTGCCGCCTGCCGCATCCGGTCCTCTGGATTATATCCATTATACTGCGAAAAAGGTCGTATAGCTGGTCGTACTATTAGCACTCAATTAACACCTGACATTCCAGAAAATTTTAGTATTTTTGTGACTTTAATCGAAAAAAATGTCAATAAACTAATTTGGAAAATTTGGATTGTGTCAAGCGATTATTGTAAACTTATCAACAGCAGGATTGTACAAAGATTGAATTCATTTTCTTTTTCAACTCCATCGGAGTAAATTGTGGCCAAGCCCGAATACCGTACTTCGGCGCGAAGCATTTTGGCACCCAGGTTTCGGCGCGGATCATAAAAAAAAAAAAAAAAACAATCAATAAACGCAAAATAGAACATAAAACAAATGTGCGCGCCAAAATGTGGGCGCCAAAATGTGAACGCCGAAATGTGCTCTACGAAATGTGCGCGCCGAAGTGTGGGCGCCGAAATGTGCTCTCCGAAATGTGCGCGCCGAAGTGTGAGCTCCGAAATGATCCGAGCCGAAGTGTGGGCGACGAAATGTGCGCGCCGAACGGCAGATTTTTTGTGTAAATCAGAATATTTAATTTTGACTATCCGCCATTTTGTCAAAATACATATTTTTACATAAAACAGTCCTGAGACTGCTAAATCCAAATCCAAATACAAATCCATGTTTCAAATGATCCAGTTCGCCACAATTGTCACCGCGACTTTTTTAAATTTATTTAATATGATGGCTATTTATACTTAAAATTTATATTAATTTTATTATTATTATGTTTAAAATTACTTAGTTTTCATAAAACAAACCCTAAAAATTACTTGTTTTTTCGTGGTATTGAGGATATTGTCCCCTTAAATTAAAAAAAAGAAAAGAAAATACAATAATCATATGGGAGTTAGGTGTAAAAAACAATATTCCCAATAAAAGCTTTCATTGTCTCTTTATTAGGAATATAGTTTTTTACACCACCCAGGTAAAAAAATAGGATTATAAATTATTGGTATATACTCGTATTTGTTTTTTTTTTTTTTGATGTCGGGGCGATCCATTAGATTTTTTTTATTTCTCTTGTTCCTACTTTAATAAAAATGGTACCATAACATAACTACTATACAACATTATCTGGAGTTTTGAGGAAAAGTTAATTAGATTACTTCTGCTTTCCTTGCGCAATTGTAATTCACTTAATATTTGTACCCTGCAAAATTTGGTAGATATCAGCAAACTACACCTGTTACACTATTATATTAAATTATTAATGGCCAACGATCGTAAATATTTTCATACCTTCCACAGAATACCTATCCCCATTTCTGTGAAATGTGTGGTGGGGTTTATTGCATTTTTGTTGCTTACATTTAATATATTTATATGTACATTACCACAACAACAAAATAACAGTTGGTAATAAATAATAAATTTTCATTTAAAAAGAATGAAAATCGGTTGGCCATCCACAGACACATAAACACACTCACACAGAGACAATACCGAATAAATGGTGCGTGTGCGTACTCATAAATATATCCGTTTTCTTTGTAATATAACAATAGAATAAATAGGGACGAAAACAACGGGTAGTTTGAGTCAAACATAACATTTCCAACACATGTCACGCAGCAGAAAAGCATAAAAAGACGATCTCATAAAAAATAACATTAAATCAAACGTACGCATCTACTTTTTATATCTATTATGTATATATGTATGCAGAAACAAAAACAAAATACGAATGAAATATTCATTTTTATGAGTTTTTAGAAAACGCGAATTGAATTGTTTTTTGAAAACAAATCAAGCGGGTGTATGGAACTTGTGATCCGCACGTATGGCAGTGTATATGTGTGGGAAAGAAAGAGGTGATCGCATAAATGTCGAGACTCGAGGCATTGAATTATTGTTATGGAAACGCAGCCCTACCCATTCCATATAGATGCAGAATGTCTTATATGTTGCTGAGGTTTTTTTGGACAGCTGCGATTCTTTCGCATGACTTGATATAGGAATGTGAAAGGATTTGCAGTGGAATTTGAGTATAACACGATGTTTTTATTGTATATTATATTTTACGAGCTTAGAGAAATGTTATTGAAATATTCTTGCAGTTATTTTTTTGTTCAAAATGATGTTTATTTTGTTTGTTATTGAAATCGGTATTTTAAATCTGAGAGACGAACCGATTTACGATTTTAAATAAAATTCATGTTGTATATATTTTTGAATATACTTACATTTTTAAAACCCCTTACACATATTTTGAATAACCCAATCTTTTATCATCCAATTGAGATGAATATTAAAACCCTGACTCGTTGCGGGTGACAAAATATTTTTTTTTTAATTATGACAAATTTCGCATATCATTTTTAATTTAGCTTTTTAAAATACTTTGAAGTGCCCCAATAAAAGAAAAATTCTAGTTTGTTTCCGGTGTCTGCTTTTATAAAAAAAGATATATCTTACACTCATCTTAAGTTATACATATATAGAAATATTATACACTTATATATATATACAATAAACTTTTTCTCTGACGTGCACAATTTTTCTGTGGCACTGTCACATTTCAAATGTTCGTACAACACACAGTAGACCGTAATCTGCCAATTTAAAGCGTGGTTGGCATATGGCGCATGATGATGAAAAGCGCTCAAAAACGGAGCGCACCCTAAAAATAAGCGAAATGTGGGCGTCAATGCCAACGCGCATCATGCGACCGTGTCAAGCGCACTTAGTACTATGTATATGGAAAAACCCACTCACTCGAAAGTACTTACTTCCGCCATTCTAATTGCATTAAATAAAAATATAAGAACTCTTTCTTTTTCGTGTGCCCGCGTATAAGATAATGTTGCTGCACAGAATAATATTGTAGAGCTCTTAAGAAAATATTTAATAGAAACACAAAAGCTTTTATATAAAAGTAAAATATAACATCTTGAGAGCTATAATATAAAGCAATTTATTAAATAAGAGAATTTAATATACATAGGATAATATGGTATGGTATATATATTGTTTTTTTTATAGCAACAAACAATGGATCGCAAATCAGTTAATAAAAGCGTTGTTTATTATCAAATCAAAGATATTCGTATTGAGGCTTTTTTAGGGTGCATTTTTTAAGAACTTTGTATAGCGATTCTTTTGTATAGTCCTATGCTTTATTAAAAATGATTATAATTAAAGTAAACTTTTTATATTCTTATTTATTTACAAAAATAAAGTGTACAGTTTTAAGGCTAAGAGTGATCTGATCATTTTGTAGTACTACGTTTTTGGGATACAACCGCTATCACCCTTTTAAATGGGTTTTAACTTTGAATGAAACTTTTTTATTTGAAGTAATATTAAATATTATATTATATTAAGCCTCTTAAAAAGGTGTTAGGGGTTTTAAATTAAAAACTTAGTTCCCCAATTTGATCAGGGAGGAAATTTGAACATTTTGTAGTTTTTTTTAGAGTACCAAATTTTTATGACCATTTGTATAACTTCTTTTTGGGGAAATAGGGGAAAATGTAAAGATGCAATTATTTTTTTTAAATACGACTTCAAATAAAAAAGTTTCATACATACTTAAAAATCCCCTTAAAAGGGTGATTGGGGTTTTAGGTCCAAAAACGTAGTACTACAAAATGAGAAGGGACAACATTTGAACATTTTTAGTTTAATTTTTCAAGCCGCGACGAACGTCCGTTAGGCTAAATTGTATTTGACTGTACAGCTAAATAACTTTGGACTAATTGACTTTTAGACAAATGGATCATTCAATCAATTATTCTTCGGCCCAGCAGCGTTCAGCCAAACTACTTTCGCCAAACAGGTTACCTTCAATCAAACCCACCGATTTTATCTATGTAAACAAATGGACTTTTAACTGAAGTTCATTTGACCTATCCTAAAGTTCACTGACTTAGTTGAGTATTTTAGAAAGGAAAGAGTCACAAAAAAATAAATATGTCAAAGAAAAATTGTAATGGCCACCTAGAACAGCAAATTGACTTTTTTGTATTTTTACCACAATTTTTGTATTATTTTTCTTGGTCTGTAACTTGACGAGTCGACAACTTTGGCCCATTTTTTATTAGATCTTAAAGGCCTTTTAAAACATACCCAAAAATAATCAGACATTATGATTGTTTCAGTAATACGTTTTTCAACCATGTATAGCTAAAAGTCAATTGTATTCAAATCCAAATAAATTCAAAACAGTTCGTTTTATTTGAGTTCACAAACTCTACATATATATCCTCGGTGCTTATTTCTGCAAAATTGAAATGCCCATCACCCGTTCAGTGTGGGTTCTTTGTAGCCATTTTGTTAATTTACATTTGCAAGGCGGTAAGGTGTAAATGTACACATGCCACAGTATATCCAATGTACTGTATATAGTTTTATTGATGTTTATTTGTAAAGTCCATTTTATCCTAAGTTTGTGTTTTGTATATTCGTGTGAAATGTTTAGTTGTTTACATATCAGTATACCGTCTACATTCATACACGTCCAATACAGCATTATTTCGTTTCGTATAAATTTGCCAGAGGAAAACTTCATACGTTTACGAGTTTGGAATACATTCAATTTGAACCTTTCTGGCTTTCATTTGATTCAAATTCGTGTATAGTTTCTATTTACTAAATGCGGCACTATCTCAGTATATTTGATTGCGCTTTGAATGAGAGCTTTTAGTTTTGAAACCTGTTTGGTGAATGTTCAAATAACATTTTTAATGCTTAGATTATTGCATTTTAAACTCGTATACTAAACATACATTATTAAGTATTCACAATTTAGTAAAAACAAATATGACACCACCTTTGATAACCACTTAAAATATAAAAATGTTTAAAAAATGTATACACATTAAAAAATCAATATTATTCAAATATTTAAAAGCATGCACATAAGCAGAAAATATTACATTGCAAAAGTTGAAAGCGGTATACTGGAAATATTTGTAATAGTCACTTCATCGTATAATTTGCCACTGTAATATGAAAGTGAGTTTAAATTCCGACTGAAGTATGGTGTCCAGAGTTTTAATGCCTTTTTTAAAAATATCGACTAAATAATTGTATAATAAAAGAAACAATAATTTTTATTAATGTAGAGGTTTTTTCTCGAGATAGTATAAATGTCACGTTCACATATTTTTTTTCGCATTTTAGATAATTAGGTCAAATAAGTAAATCAAACAAAAACAATTCCAATTAACTAAAACATCATTTCCGTGCGCATAATGTTGTATTATATATCGTGTTCATATGTTGAACTTCTTTTGAGCATATATATACATATTTTGCCTGACATCTGACAATCTAAAACAAGACTCATATGACATCAGAGATTAGACACACGCTTCAGCTCCGCTGGGAAATTAAAATGAGTTTATTGTGTTTTGTGTGTGTGTGTGTTTGTGTATTATAATGTGCGAGCAAAATGATATAATTTAATTTTAAGGAAATGAATGTTCACGTGTGAATATATACAATGTAAATAATTCCGTATTTCTGGGGATAAACCAACTTTACATTTTTTCAAGAATATTTAAAAAAAAAAAAAACTTACATTCTGTACTTAATTGATTTTTACTGTACTTTAATTGATTTTTTCGAAAGGTATTATAACCCGGAAGAGATATTTAATTTTTTTATTTTATTTTCGATAACACTGGAGATTAGTTATTTTGTCGACTTGGCTATGTGACTTGTTTTTGACTAATTTTTGGTCCCTGAATTCAAGAATATTCACAGTTTTTATAGCCAACTGAACAAATATATTAGAATATTTTATTCATACAGAAGTTAATATATTTAAATCTAAATTAAATTAAATTAAATCAAAAAAAGAATATTATTGTTATGGTAAAAAATTTCGCTTATAGGTGTCCCAATAAGAAAGTATTTCTTCGAAAATGAGGCTGGAAATGCTGTAACGGTCAATGGTCAATGGTGTTGCGTTACCCCAACATGATACCGGAGTTTTTGTGGTCTCAATTGCTAGGAATGGACCTGGACGATATGTGGTTCCAGCAAGACAGCGCGATTGGCCACACCGCGCATGAAACAATCGATTTATTGAAGCATCAATTTCCAGGCCGAATCATCTCATGAAATCATCCCGATGTCAAGTGGCCACCGAGAACTTGCGATCTAACGCCTTGCACCACACACAATTCCTGAGCCTAATGTCAGAATCCAACGCGTCATCGGTGAGATAAAGCCGAAAATTTAATCGAAAATTTCATGAAAAGGGCCAGGCTCTGCCGACCAGAAATCCTAGAAAAAATTCGTTTTTTAACAAATTAAAAATTGCGTTCTACTTGGGACACCCTTTAGATTTTCCTGAAATGTTTAATCTGTGGATATTCTCGCCTGGTTCTCCAACAGCCATCATACATGCTAGCAAGCTTTTTGAAGCTGTTCAAGAGATGTTGAACAATTTCGATGTAATTCTGGACTCGTGTATTTCCAAGAACATTTTTAACAATATTTTTGAATGCCAACCAAGCATTATTTTCAAGTTCGGTCATTGTTTCAATAAAATGTTCAGATTTATTAAGTTGCCGAATCTGTGGAACATCAAACACACCAGAATTTATTTTTTCAAATGAGAGACTTAAAACAGTCCCCTTCAATTGACAAAGCTTTAACAAATTGCTTCATGAGTACAACAGATCATCTGTCTGAATGACCGTTAAAATATAGAATGGATACAATTTCCTTTGTCGAGTTTAGATCAACTCGAAATCCCGGCTATATGAATCTGAAGATTTTTTTTGGAACTTGGTTTTAGAGAACTGCCGAGAAGTTTATAGGTTCATATAGATTGGGCAGATAAATCCTTAATTAAGTAAGAGAGGCTTGATAATAAGAAAGCAGGAGCAGAGGATCGGATGGATCCAAAGGCACTGAATCCAGAGGACTAGAGTTGAGGCAACCCTATACTTTAGTCAAAAAGGTATGTAATTGATTGGACGTCAAAACTCGATTGCCAATGGAACGTCGCAAAAGAAATTTAATTGATTAGACGCCTGCCTCCCTGGGTGAGATGCTCGTGGAGTAATAAAATTCCATTTGGTACGCAGGCTACCCAATTTTTGATGAGGAAGAGAACTATCCCAATTAGTTAGGTCTCTCTGAAGTTCAATATTTACACTCCAAAACTCTTTACAGCGAAACAAAGTCATTGTCAGTTGGGTTCCAGCACTCAAGGCACGTAGAGGAGCATCCAGTGCAATTAAGAAAGTCAATCAATCAATCAAAATTAGAATGTTTAAATCACTAGGACTCAGTTCAGATTAGACCCACGATCTCGAGTTGACCAAGTAGAAAAGAATCCATTTAAAGGTCTTCACATATGATCCATTGGTGCATGTTATATTGTATCAATTTAATGACTCTCTTTATGGCTTCATATTCTTTATATTATCAGCACTGTTTATTTCCAAATTTATATATTATTTTATTAATTATGTGTGCCCGCATTTTGTATTTAATTTGTGGGTATGTCATAGACGAAAGAGGTTTTTGAATATGTTTCATTGAATCATCTCATTGGATCCTGTAATCCCTTGTGGGACATAGGGCCAGTGTGCGATGCCGCACACCGTATTCATTGACCATTACGGGTTCACACGAGTGGTCAGGTCATGCTAATGTGCTGTTTGTGCTGTGC